>WYDF02261650.1:0-19162 GCA_009867245.2 Adranes taylori
ATACATATATGTTTTTTCAAAATTTTGTAAATTTTCGTACAATGAGTGCAACGATGCGTACTAGTGTACGTTTAAACTAGAAATGACTATGGCGGAGTCTAGTCGAGCGTTTTGCGATATAAAATCAAGCGTTTTGCGAGAGTTCGTGTGAATAATCATGTTTAAAAACCTTGAAAACGTCCTTTTGGCTGGAAAGCTAAGCATACCAGTTTACTGTTTCAGAACAAATATGAATAGATTTCGTGCCAGAATACTTTTGCGGTTTTCGGTGGTACGATGATAAGGAACGAATAATGCTTAGAAAAATATTTTTCCTATTCATGATCGAACATGAATAGGAAAAAATATTGTTTTTAAAGCCTGGGCAGCGCTCGCTCTGCCGCATCGAATAAGAAGTGGGAAGCATGATTACTATAAAATCTGGAATTCTACTTTTCATATTTAGTTTTACCATCGTCGTTGTGGTATTTGCTCGTATATGTAGTTTATTTCGTGAAAATCAAGAAAAGTGAAATCGTGCGCGATGGAACAAATGTTGCCTCCTTTACCATTTCAACAACAACAGCAGCAGCAGCAACAACAACCAGACAATGATGATGCTGAAGGTATTGATATTGATGCAGTGCTCAAAAATCTTAGCAACCAGCACGAAGAAAATATAAAAAATGAAAATATACTTTTGGCTGAACGAAGATTTTACTTAAACAAAACGAAATCGATTAAAGTCACAACTGGACTTAGTATTGTTCGCGGATTCGTACCAACGGTAATGCTGACTATCGTCGAACAAAAAAAGGATAGAAGATATATTTCATTTACACAACCAGAATTCTTTGGATTCTGCCAAGCATACAATGAAATTGAAAAGTATGCCCAAACTGCGTGAGCACACTAAAACGGAAAAGAGGTGATTATGATGGAGGGCAATCTAAGCATAAAAGTATGACAAAATCTGTTTTTGACGGGTGCAAAGTACATTTCTCTAATGCAGGAAATCGTAGAACAGCAAAGATTGAAATACGAGGAGTTCTGGTTCCATTACATCAACATACTTTTCAAGCGCTCAAAGAGATTACTCCGCTACTAAATCTACAAACATCGAGTTCACAAGCCTGAATTTCCAGCAATTCTATTCGAATTGTCTAGATTCAGTAGCAAAATCGTTTACTGCTACTACTGATGAAGATGATGCTGACAGCGATAAAGTGTTGGACTTTATTAGAACATGGATGATCGGAAATCCGACAGAACTAAAAAATCGCAGCATCGGGTGTACGCTCGAACTGACTTACATAAATTCGGAGATAATTATAAACGATATAAAAATTCAAAATGCCACTTCAAAATTAAGCAGTTCCCGGACTCTTTAAGGATGAATATGGTGGTAGGCATTTTTTTGAGTTTATCGGTCTGCGCTCGAAAATGTACTGCCAGATTTCCGAAGCGTCTTTGACGAAACGTGTTAAAGGCGTCAAGAAATCAGTAGTACAAAAAATGATCACAGCCGATGATTTCCGAAGATGTTTGTTCGACCATACTCTATAGATCCCAATTAAATTTTCGATTAATTAATCACGGCAGTTATACCCAAAATCAGAATGAATTGTCCCTGTCGCCGGTCGAAGACACACGTTATATATGCCGGTGTAACCACATTGGCTTGGGGTCACTATAACATACCTTCTCTTGTGCCTGAGGATAGCGAATGAGTGTGTGTATGTGTATAGTTTTTGGCGGTTCAAGTAGTGTGGAGAAGTACATTTATTTCATATTTATCTCTATATGTACATTTTTAACATCTCCCTACTTTTTATTATTCATCTTTATATATTTATCTCTATATGTACATTATTATTACCTCTCTAAAGTTTTTATTATCTATTGTAATTTTATATTTATTTATCTAGTTTTTCAATTCTTATATACATATTGCTTCTATATTAAAGTTTTATTATAGATTGTAATTCTATATTTTTATCTAGTGTTTTAAAGTTTTTACAATTTTATTATATATACCTTATATATTCATAAGTCTTCATTTGACTAAAATCAGATGAGTTATTAAACGATACAAGTACATAATTACCTTCATCTGATTTCATTGCAAATGTGGAGTTATTTTTTTAAAATTTCGCGCTAATCCGCCATATTTTTTTTCTAAATGACATCTGTCAAATTCAATGATCTGTTCCTAAATACCGAAAAAAATCTAGTAATAAATATAGTAACTTTTAAAAAATCTAGTTATCCATTTGAGGCGCGCTCCCGCCGCGTACCATTTAAATTTCACGCTAGTCAGACATATTACTTCTTTTTCAAAATGACATATATTCAAATTTACGTAAGGTTAAATAATTCACGCGTCATCTCGCGACCGCTACGAGCAACTACGATGATGACGACGGACGAAAAATTCAAATTTTCGCGCCTAGTGATCTAGTAACTTTTCCCCGAACCGGGTACATCTTGTCCGCCATATTGCTTTTTAAAATGACAGTTGTCAAACTCAATACCTGTTCCAAAATACCCAAAAAATAGCTCTCCACGAAACGGTTACCGTTTTAAAGCGAATTTTGAACATTTTGTGGTGGGTGCTTTGGTATGAACGGTTCGCAACTACTCCCCACAATCACTTTTTAGAATCATAGATCTCCAAAATTGCTATATATTATATTTCATGTGTCTGTATGTACATGTTTATGGAAGATAAAATTGTTTTTACAACATATTACTTTTAGAATAGGATAGAATGCTTTAATTAAATTGCAATATAAATATGAAAGAAAACAAAAAAGTGGTATATCACAGTAGTAATTAATGTAAAATTGTATGTACTTACAATGACAGTAGCAATAATAAAACCGAGCGCATCCAGATCAGATCAATGGGCACGGAAAATGAAACACAAATATAGAAAATAGCAATGTTCTCCTAATTAGGAGAAATCTCCTAGACTAATTTGATACTCCGGACTAATTTAATACTCCACGGGGTGTGTTTCTAAATCTGGTATTGTGATTGTGTGTTTCACAACCCCACACTAGCGAATTTTGATTGCGTTCAATATGAAGTAACACGTCCAAAATATAAGTACAGAAAACGTTAATATATTTAACTGAGTGAAAGCGTGCCTACATTCTGCCCTGTAATGCAAATTGGAGAAGGCTTACCGCTTTTCTTTGTAATCTAAAGACATCTGTCCACCCCGCTGCATGACCCCATGTGATTATACCATAACAAAGATGACCGTGAATAATTCGATAATACGCTTGTTTTAATACATTTTCCGTAACTGTGCAAGACATCTTATAAGAAAAACATTTTTGGATGATAATGCATTCATGGACTACTCACGCTGGACTCAAGTAAGTTTACTATCCAGGATAACTCCCAAGAATTTACTCTTTAATGAAAAATCTAGATATCGCATTTTGGACTCATTTACGCTTAGTCCATTCTGCATGAACCATTCCTCAGTCCTAGACCGCGCCACACAAGAGCCACTCACTACAGTATCTTGACTGGCCATCCTGTTCAATATTATGGTATCGTCGGCATACAATAGCATTTTATTACCAATTACTGGAAAAATAAATATAAATATGTGACATGCACCCTCTGGCGACGTTGCTAATGGGGAGTCCTTGCGTTTGTCACAAGTGGCGCAAACAAATACATTATTACAGAATTTTATATCCTTCGGAACTATTCGTGAGTAGTCTATGTGATCATGTCCTCGTGAGCAGCTGAAAAAGATTCTTACTGCTAATTAGTGAAACAGCATTAACGATTTTACAAAATACGTCTATTGGTCTTCGTAAAGAATACAAACAAAGAAAGAAGTATAAATATCAAATCAGTCAAAAGCGTATTAATGGCGGTTAGCGAATAATAAATCAAATACAAATGAATACAAGTTATATACAAGTGGTACATATAAAGCGGTAAAACTGTAATATGATAACAAAACAATAATTATGCGGGAAGCATGTAAAAGGGATACATATATAAAACAACTGGGAGATGGGGGTCTACTATAGCAAGATTATTCGGATAATCACAATGGCAGGGATACTAGGAATCATTATAACCTGCCTAACATCGCGTCGATGTTACAACAGAGCTACTGTTGTCGAGTGACTAAAACCAACGCGTAGGTTAGAATTATACACTCTAGCGAGTAATGCGGAAAGGACCACTATATAACTCGTAACCGAGTCGATCGTGAGTATTACTCTTGTCGAATATCTGAAACTAATCTCGTCTAACGAAGGTTAGAATCATACACTCTAGTAGTATAGGAAATAGGTAAGGTAGAAGGAGAAGCAAAGCTATCAAAAATAAAAGCAATAGAACAGTGTATGAAGTATGAAATCGCTTACTTATCCGGCGACTATCGCATCTGCTTACTGTCTCGGTATGGCTGGTCGTCGACTGCTCGAGTTAATAAAATGAACTGAATATTTCAATTCAAATCTCGGTATTTATAGACCGGAGCTGTCACTCAACTTTCACTCTATGTACGGGTCAGCGCCTAGCCAACCTCACATCATTTACTCCCTGATACGGTCTCCGGACATATAGAGTCATGTCCGGTTCACATACCAATGCCGATTCACAGTGTACACCATCATAATTTACTCTATTATGCAGATAAGTTTCAACAATGAGACAGCGCCAACACGAAAACCATATTTAGCCACTTTATCTAATAGTAGGTCAAGTGAGACTCAGTCAAAAGCGTTCGATTGGTCATAAAATATAGCGCTATCGAATTCACGAGCCTCAAAAGTCTGATATACATACTCTACTAGTTCCATAAGAGCTGATTAGCGTTATTAATTAAATTACTGACACTTTTTATTTTAGCACCTTTTAAATTATTTCGGTAGTCCTATTTTTTTTCTTTTTGATGTCTTCTATAAGTAAATCACTTTGATATCTATCATTGTATTCAATCAATAATTTCATCTCATATCTCTCTCTTCAAATCATTATGAAACCATTTAAGTTTGGTACCGTCTTTGCTAGATAGTTTAATAGTTTTACTAAGAAACGTCCCATTATATACAGAAATAATAAAGGTTATAAGAAAATCAAACATTCCCTGTACATCACTGTATGATGAAATTCCAGTCAGAATTTTCAATAGAATATAAATCAAATTACGACCAGTGGAGGTAATTGGTCTAATTACCCTATTGTAAACAGGGTGTTCATTACTATTGACATCAATCTCACATATCTGTGCCCTACCAGGTGTCACAGATTCTAGAACTCTATTGTTAATAACAATAGTATAAATATTACTAATAATATTGTCAATGTAATTATTTTCCTAGTATTATCTCTTATTTCTGGTGTTTAACCATTGACACTTAATATTTCTAAAAAATCATTGAAATGTTTGTCATTATTATTCCAAAAATAAATATTAAAATCACCTACAATTAAAATACTTTTATTGTTACATAAATTAAATACAATAACCTACATTAAATTACAAAAAGCATTAATATCTCCTAACGGTGAGTGATAAATACGCAAAACAATCAAATGATAACATATTAATTGGATGGCGGAATTTTCACATGTTGTTTTAATAGATGGGTTATTAATATTAGCTAAACCTTAATCATATTATATGATACACAAAAATAATGGTGTTACCATGATTGTATACTTTCCTGCAAAAGAAAGTTGCAACTTGATAACCCGGTAATATAAGGGCTTCCACTTCATTATCATTTAACCATGTTTCACTGAAACAAAGAATATCCAAACATTTAACCTCAATAAAAGCTTGTGCTTCATTAACTTTATTACGTATGGTTTGAACATTTAGATGTAGTCGCCTTACTCGTGTGTTCTCTAGGTTACTTGAACATCTCACTTCTTCTGGAAATAATGGTTAAAGATAATTTCAGTTAAGTGCAGTTGGCACTGTGAATTTAAATGAACTTATTGCATTCTTATTCTGCGTATCTAATTTCACACATCATAATCTGTTTGTTTGATGTTATTGAGGTATTCAATAAGTGCTTCTTCTGTTGTATCTGGGGTGAAACCAGGTATAGGTAGGTTACTCATGTTGATAGTATTTGCTACTTTGATTTCCCCATTTGGGAAGATTGGGTGCGCTATTGCAGTTTCCGTTACTATTTGGGGTTTTATTTATAAGATTTTTTAATTTAAATTTATAAATTCTTAAAACATTTTACAGTCTATATAAATTATTAATATTACTTAACAACTCAAGTTTAGTTGTTTAGTTACTAACGTTTAAATATTTCAAAATAAATAATATTTCAAAATAAATAAAATAATATTCTAAATAAATAATATATTGTTTAAATAATTGGTTTGTAAGATCACAAGGTAAAGGTTTATAATTATAAGTTAAAATTATGAATTTATATAACTTTATTGTAGCCATAATTAATACTTAATGCTGAAGCGATTTAAGTACGCGACAAACATGAAATGAGAACAGAATTCAAAGTAGCACAGCGACTGCTTAGGAAATAATGTCTGGTGAATAATTTTTTTATGTTGCTTGAAGTGGAGAAACCTTCAAAAGGCGAAGAATGCCCGGTGCAATCTCCACTCCCGTTAAAATTGGATAGTTAGGAAGATTGGAGAGTTTGCTCGAAGGGTGCTTTAAGATTTATCATCCTCTTCAGCCTGGAACTGGTATTCAGTGGAATACTTTTAGAAATTGTGGTAAGCTGATAGCTTGCAGGGAAGATGTACGCTATAGCATCGCTTCACAGCCAAGGGAAACATGCAAAAACCTTGGCCATAGCATGGTCAACTGATGAGGGAGTTTGGTTAAATGGGGTGAGGTGATTTTTCTGGTGGTCTTGCGTAATTTGCAGTTATACTTGCTTGACTGGGGAAGTGAGTGTTAGTTGACCTGCAATAGAAATAAGGATGTTGTGGGAGAGGTATTTGATTTTTGTTTTTTTTTAATTTTTTGTCTATTTTTTTAATATAGGCGTGGGAGTCATCTAAGGGAAAGGGGAGTTGACTAGGATATTTAGGAGATTCTGAGGGGGGTCCTGTATTACTTCGCTGATTCAAGCTGGCGGATGAGGAAAGGATCTGCGTGGCAGTTTGCTACGCTGTTGACTGGTTTTCAAGTCAGAACGAAAAGTTTGGTGACCTATCTGGTTGTTTTCTGCCTCACGTCGAGTCGGATATTTAGACTGGAGAGATTTAAGACGATTTATGATAGGTTCTGCAGAGTTCATATAGAAGTGAACTTGGAAATCGAAAGTATAACCTGGGGATTTTTCGTTCACAGGTTGTGAGTCTATGCGCTTGCGCGTTTGAAAGTTTGGAATATAGATCAGTTTTGTAAGTGTGATGCAGAGTTTAAAGATAACAGCCTTTAAAGCGTCCTCTGTGTGCGGAGATCAGGTTCACGCGTTTGTATACCCTGGAAAGAGTGTTGTTTATATCAGAATTCCAGTTGAAAGTTCTGTTAAACGTGACACCTAGAGAGCAGATTTTGTCATTTAAAGAAATGGATTCGTTCAAGAGTCGGAGTCTGATGTGAGCCCGGTTTTGATGTTTCTTTTTTGCGTGGTTGGGATGCTGAATGACGATTGAGTTTTACTCAGATTAGGACTGATGCGCGATTTTTGCGCCCATTCTGAAAAGTGGTGTAAAGACAACTGCAGATGACGGTTTGCAGTTTCGCCTTTTGGGGCACATACCCAGTAAGCTCAGCGTACAAGGCATAATGAGTATAAGGGGAGGTTGGTGGTTGGAGATCATGACATAATGTACAAAAGGGGGGCAAGAACAGACCCTTGTGATACGTCAGCTTGAAGTTGTATTGGTCTGGTGATAGTGCTTCTCATTGTACGGTCTGATAGGTATGATTGGACCATTTTTAGTGTGTTACGGTGAAGGATGTGAAGCTCATGGACTTTCCGAACCAACCCAGTATGCCAGACCCAGTCAACGGCGTACGAGATATCCAAGAATACTGTAAGAACGCAGTGGCCATTGTTTAGGGCGCGAGTTCCATCAGTTTGAAATCTGAAAAGAGGATCCATGGTAGAACGAAATGTTTTGAAACCGAATTGATGGTCAGGTAGAACTTCGTAGATTTCTAGGTAGTTCCGAAGGCGAGAAGTGAAGATACTTTCGAAAGTTTTTCCTAAGACGTTTAGAAGTGTGCTTGTACGATATGGCGAGGCATGCCTAGGGTCTTAGCGATGTTTAGAAATCACGACCGTTTGGCCAGATTTCCAATATTGGGAAATGCCCCAACAAGAGACATTGTATATTTCGGTTAGGAGCTCAATTGTTTCAGCAGGAATATGTCTGAGAATACGACGAGTTAATGGGGTGACGAGACGATGTTTTTGCTTGAATTTAGTGTTGCGGATATTTCATTTTAGGTGATCGGATATAGAATGTCATGCTGTTCAGGAAAATTTATAAGTGGTGTGTCGCGAATAAACATATCATTAACTACATGTTTGTTTCCTCAAAATTGGAGTAAAAAAGAACGTTACTTGGTACTTTATATGTACTTTCCAGAAAATCAGCGAAAAATTAAGCTTTGTATCTAGGGTTGTTGAGAATTTGGCCCTGATCATTTATCAGGTAGGACTAGTGAATAATAATTGGTCAGGTTTATATAATACTTGCAAATATGCCTACGTGATGGAATGCTCTTCGTAAGAAATGTGCCTGAGCTAGTTACTGTCTATTAATAGCTTATAAATAATATTATATGATGCCGGCATTGCTACAAATCTAGAAACTACCACAGAATTCCCATAAACCTTCAAACTAGAAATATATCTTCAAAATGGAGGATCTCTTCGCTACAAGTAAATCTATGATGATGCGTGCTTTACTACTATGGTGTTGGCAGTTGTAAGCAATGAAAAGTAGCATTCAGATGCCATACATAATGGTAATTCACCTCATTTTAATTCTCTATTATTAACATCTGTAGTTTTTTATATGTTTACGTTTTTCTGTATTATTAATTTGTACCTTTCCTATTTTTAAGATACAAATCAACTCACGGCTGTGTTATGATTTGATTTTGGAGATGCCGAATCATTTTTTCAAGGATTTCTTCCTTTTGTCGAAAATAAAACAACTTATATCATTGTTCACTACCGCATTTATAGCAATTTTACTAACCATGACATGACTAGATATTTTCTGTCTAATAATGATTGCAATTAACTGTTTTTTTTTTAACTTTATTAAGATTACCATTAAGTTGCTTTTGATCAATTACCGCAAATTATATTTCTATTTATTCTAAATTAGGTATTATAGATACTCTATTTTCACAATTAGTCCTTTAATTTTCAGACTCGTCATTTAGGTAATGACGAAGTTCATATTGTTTGGTCAGAACATTATCGCGATTATCGACGCGACCTAATTCCGACAGAATTTTGCGACATTTTAATTGCTATCTACCCACTAACAGATGTGAATGGTGTGCCAACTGGTTTAAATCGTGTAACAATTGATTGCAAACCGGAAGTACCGTACTTTGGAGTTCTGTTCAACGAAGCGATAATAGAGAACACTATATTAGCGGGTATCGTGCGTACTGCAGCTCTATGTGCTAGTAGAGCAAAGCGATCTACGTTATCTTTTTACCAAGAATAGTAAGTACTTTTGTATAGTTTTGTTTATATTGTAATTACCATTTAATATTGATCCACTTTTTGTGTGAAAACTATGAAATTTTTATCACATAAAAGAAAGAAATTTGTTTCGATGAAAGGAATTAAATAAAATTACTGGAACAGTTTTTGAGAAAATGGGCTGTATAAAAAAGAGTATTACATTTTGACATTTGAAAAAAATATCAAATAAAATCAAAAGAGCTTAAAACGTATTATGCAATAAAATTTATTTTAATATTCTATATGCAATATTTCTACATATATAATAGTTGTGTGTATATATATATAATAGTTGTTAATTGTTGTATTCTGTTAATAGTGGTATTCTATATATAATAGTTGTTAAGATATATCCAAAAGTTCTTAAGCTAAGTGTCCACTTGAGATAAAATCTCGAGAGAAAGTCTCAAGATTGGTCTCAGGGTATTGTCCATTTGAGATCACCTGCAGTCTAGAGATTGTTGCCGGAGACTCGACAGTGACTTTAGTCTCGTGATCAGAATAATTCCGTGTCGACTTGAGAGTCAATACACAGTCTGCTGGTGACTTGATCGCAAGTATATGATTTTTCATTTAATTTTTGCAAAATGGATGGGCGTAAGGCCCTAGCTTCTTTAATGAGTATAAGATTGTGCAAAAACGGAAGGTAAATAAAAGGAGTGTCGGGTAAGGAAATGAATAAACACTCTTCACTTTTTTCATCTGTAGTCATGTGAAACCTGAAAACTTAAATGGTTGAGAGTTTATTGCTGTTTGTTACTGTTTATTGTTTTTATTTACATTGTATATTTTATACCCAAATAAGTTCCGGCCGACGGCTTATTTCTTAACAATAACATCCCGATTATTTATTATAAAAAAATAATATTTTCAAACCTTATTTTTTATTCATTTCATTTTTAAATTTATTTTTAATGAATTGGATTTTTGTTTACTTGTACTTACAACGTGAATCGAACTATAATAAGTTCAATTTAATAGGTGCTTATTATCAATACTCACAACAAATGTCTTAAAAAAGCGGCTTGTTCAAGATGTATGGCGCCATTTCATTAATTATTATAAAGGATCATCAGCATCCTCTTTATTAGATGCATCACGCCTTTGAAAACCGACATTAATCACCAAGCCACAAGCCGGCTGTTGATAGAAATGAAAATTTGTATTATGAAAATTTGTTTTTGAATGCAACCAGCTTTACATGTAGATGAAATTAGTAGTGAGTGACGTTTTTAATTCATTGTTCATGTAGGTATTACACACATTAAATGAGAAGTAGATAAGTAAGTAAGGTATTGATATTATGTACCTATTAAAATAATATCTGTCGATCTGTTTGCTTGGCATAAAAGCAGATTCACTTCCATTTACTATTTACTTCAATTTACGATAAATATATATACCTGATTACGAAAGTTATATATCTTTCTTAGTATTTCGTTAGAATCACAATTCTTAAATTTTATTCTTTCTTCATGCGTACTCATTTTTTTATCACGATTTCTGCACAACTTATCTGTAATATTCCACAAAAATTCCTGTTCCTTATAAAGATTGATTAATTGAAAAATTTCCTTATCTGTCCACTCTCGTGCGCTCATTTTATTAAATTAAACACAAAAAAATTATGTAATTTATTTTGAAAAAATCTAATTAAATAGACGCTTTTTGATGGAGATCTCAGCTCTTCCAACAATGACAGAAGACTGGAGGTTAGGTCACGAGACCAGGAATAAACATGTCCACTTGCGACACGTGCAGTCTCTGAGTCCAGCATCGGTTTGTATCCGAGAGTGCTCTCAGGCCCATATACATTTGAGAGTCTAGTCTCGAGACTACTTGGTCTCAAGTGGACACTTAGCATAAATGTTGCATCCTACCGAAAAGAGAATACTTTTATTAATTTCTCGAAAACACTGCCTCCAAATTTTATACACCGGCCCACCAAATTTCTTTCCAATCGGTCCAGAAGTTGAGATAGTCTTGTACATTCAGACGATATTTTTTCAAACCCACTATTTTGGACACAGAGACCTCCAAAGATACTTTCCAATCAAAAACTCTAATCCGAAAATTTTTATGCGGCCTATATTTTTTATATGCTTATGTACATATAGTATATCTACGTACATATATGCTACATGAGAGTTAAAAAGTAAAATCATATAATTTTATGTACATATGTCTCAATTCTGGGTAACGTGCGAAAAAAATGGTATAAAAATCATTTTGTTCCCAGTTTATGCTTCAATTTAAAAAAACTTGAAATTTTAACTACTTGCCGTTTTAAATAATTTTGATTCGTTTTTGAAAAGTTCGTGGACCACATCTTTCATATACTCGAAAGTCCAACGTTTTGTTTTATCTTGCATAAAACAAAAGTTGAATCTTTTCATTTTGACTGTCACCTTAAACTCCTGAATTAAATTCAGTTATACATACAATAAAGTTTATTCGAATGTCCTATCTTTTATCGTTCCTGAGATATTTCAAAAAGTTTGTTAACCCTCAAACGTGGCAACACCTCATCCTATACAATTTGGCAACATGGCACTTTTATTCGACACAATACACGGTATTATATATGTGCATATAATATCAGCCTCCTCTTTTGAATACGAAAGTTCTGAACAAAAAAATGGCTCCTGTTCGCCATATTGGATTTATAAAAAAAAAATGAAAAAACCACCTGTCTACCAAATTTCATCCAGATCGGTCCCATCGGGAAAGAGAAATTCTTGAATATACATCCGTACGTACTTACAGATAGCGAAAAATCGACCCTTCTAATTTTTTTAGTAAGAAAAATTTTTTTTTAGAAAAAAACTTTATATGAAAATTGTTCCTTATACGTAGCCGTTTATACGTAGCCTTCGAACTACGTATAAACGGTGCAGCGATTTAAATACAAGAGACGTAATAAGGTGAAATAGAAAAAATTCTCAAAACATGAATCCTATATATTTCTTATATGTATACGTACTTCGTACATATATGGCATATGAAAGATAAAATCGTGAACGTGACCTATATCTTTCATGTACTGGAAGCAATCTTTTTATTATATATTGCATTAACCAAAAGTTGATCTATTTATTTTTGACCCTGGTAGCTTATAACTGGTCTAATAATAATTCAATAAGTCAATAGCTGTTTAGGATAACAACCGATTAGCCTACAAATATGTAGATTTAATATTTTGTTGTCTTTACTAATCTTTCTGTTTGAGAAACTTAAAATAGTAAACAATACGTGTATTTAAATATTTATTAAAATGTCACTTTTAAAGCTATATACCGGTATACGCGGCGAGCGATGTTTTTTTATATCCAACTATCAATAAGAAATATCAAGCTTTTATTAATATATTTCTAACATATTTCAGTAAACATTTTCCAATAAAAAACGCTCGTCAATCGGTGCGATTTAAATGTGTTTATCAGGGTCAGGAAATAATACAATATAAAAATGAAATGCAAATTTTGCAAGTACTTGCCTCACACGATGAAGCTTTTAATTTATTTTATAAAATTGCCAAAACACGATATGATATATTACTAACAAACGAAAAAAAAAAACATTTGTTACGGAAAAATACTTATACAATAATAAAACGAAAACATTATGGAGAATCATTAACAATATTTTAGGCAATGTGCGCAATCAAGTGCTGCCTGATAAAATAGATAGCGTAAATTTGGCCGACGATTTAAATTATCATTTTAATCAAATTGTCACGTGTATTAAAGTTTCACAATCGGGTTATTGTACACACAATCTAAAAAGTTTTGAAAAATCAATATTTTTTGAACCGGTCTCTAAACATGACTTAATCTCAACAATAAAAACATAAAAATACTGCAGGTTACTACGAACTCGTAACGTTAGTTTAAAAATGCAGTGAAGCAATTACATTACCTCTACGCGAAATTATAAACGCTTCTTTAGTTCAACGAGTGTATCCAGAGGCACTTAAACATACGATAATAACACCAATATATAAAAAAAGAGGTGATACTCAGGATTTCAACAATTATCGACCGATTAGTATCTTAAGTTCATTCTCTAAACTGTTTGAATACACTTTCTATAAGTGGATACTAAAGTTTTTTACAAGCAATAATTTATTCAATAAACAACTTGTTAAAAGGGCGCAGTATTGAAACAGAATTATATGAGTATCTACAAACTGTATTTGCTTATATAGATGATGGCATTGGTGCGTGCGGCATCTTTTTTGATTTGTCGCGTGCGTTTAACACAATTGAGTTGCTACAGGGTCAGAGGCGTAGCTCTAAATTGGATTGCGCCATACTTATCAGGGATAGAACTCATTCAGTGAAGCTGAAATATCCATCTGGCAATGGTCGAGTGTCAGGACCGCGCAATACGTCGATGGCAGGTAGGGGGGGTCCCACAGGGTAGTAGACTCGGTCTCCTGTTATTTCTGAACTTCATCAATAGTCTGTTTACATTAAAGATCAATAACATGTTTATTGTCAATTACGCAGACGGCTCAAATCTATTAGTAACCGGTCACGACTTTAACGATTTGGAACAAAGATGCTCAGAAGTAGTATCAGCTATAGAAGAATGGTATGAAAATAATAAATTAATAATAAACTAGGGTAAAACTAAATACGTATATTTTAAAATAAATGAGAATATCGTTACGACACCCAACATAATGATATTAAATTTATTATTTATTTATAAATCATATAAATTTTATCATGTTGATTTATTAGTGACTTACATTGAATTTGTTTAAATGTTATGTTATAATGTCTCATACATGTATATCTTATTAATTATTTTATTTCTCAATGTTCGCTATTGTAATTGTGTAATTGACGTTTGCTATTGTAATTGTGTATTGTATATATATTTACAAACGTAATAAAGTAAAATTCTATCTATATTTTGATAGTCCTTGTGATTGTCTTTAAAATTATACCTAACATGAAAAGCTCAACTTAAATAGTTCCAAAAATATGGCCCTAATACTTTAGGAATTCTTTATTTGTTACCGTTGTAACCGTTGCAAACATATAAGACGCGTTAGCTAAATAGTAAGTAAGATACGAGAAGTAAGAGACGTTTTATATTTTAGATGAAGCAAAGGTTGTTCTATTTAGTAAGCTGGTTAACCATGTTTATACCATCATTTTGTTCAAAATTTAAATAATACTGAAAAATTAAACAGAAATATTCAGGTGTAGTATGCCTGATCAGTTTGAGCCACTCTTTAAATTATAATTTCGACCCGCCACGGAAAACAACATTTACTAAATTCCGGGAATCCCGTCTATAGATCTCATAAAACATAAAATATAGTTTCCCATAAGTTTTCTGTTTTCTGTTATTATTCAGGAATTATTCGAATTCATATGTTGACTTTTAGTTGCCATGGTGACCAATAAAAAAGTTTTAAGGTATTAGGGGTCATATTTTTAGAACCATTAGACCTGGATCCCTCATGTTTGATATTATTTTAAAGAGAATCACTAGGGCTATCAATAAATAAATCTATGCAGTGCTACTTTTTTGAAATCTTTTTGTGTTCAAATTTACAAAATTAATGTCTTATTTATATGTGATAGCACTATGTACATAAATCAAATAATCTAAAGTTAATTTTTTATTTCAATATTAACATACCTTTCTTTGTAGTTATGAAGAGCGATCGCGTTCTTTAAACACAGTCGTAACAAAACATCGTGATATTAGCACATATGAGGATTTCATATCACGTGTCTACAGTCCGGTTTCAACTGCAAGTCCATTTTGTATCTCTGGTGCTGTTCATTCAACTATCGGCAATACCACTGTTCCTGTAACTTCAAGTGCAACTATGAGTGGTAACGATATGGCCGTACAGTCAAATGTCGGTACGACTTATTACGCATCAGAGAATATTCAGCAGCAATCAATGCTGCCAGCGCTGCTAGATTCGCAACATGGGCATGCTCATAGACATTCCATGGCTGCTACGGGTAGGGGAGCTACTACTCATTTATTAACTAGTAGCAGCAGCAGCATTGATCCTAAATATAACAGAAGTAAGTAATGTTTATATCATTTGATGTTCGTTTTAAAATGTATACTAACACTATGGTTTCTATACATCCGTCAGATTTAAAAGCAAAATAAGTTTAAAATAAGTTATAACCTTTCTTTTGTCAAAACCGGTATTTACGGTATTAAAATTTGACAAATAGCAGGAAATTCTTGTATTTTCAATATTTAATAACAATTTGATGGTGCAAGTTTTGATCCGACTAAAAAGAGTTTTGGTAAACGGATTTTTATTCATGTTTATTTTGTAATTACTTTTCACACTTTTCCGATTAAATCTTTAAAAATGAATTCACTATTTTTATTGGTCTCAACTATTATTCTATAAAATAAAGACATAGACAATATAAAAAACTATAGACTCATAAGTACCCTACCTGCAATGAGTCAAATATTGGACTGACATAATCAGAGCTGACAGAATTTCTTGCCGCACAAAATTTGTTAAATCCTTCACAACATGGGTATATAGAGAGAAGAAATGTTATGACAGCGATCCGTAAGTTAATCGATGCAGTTGATGATGCACTGGAGACTTGTCCAAAGCATTCGACTGTGTAGATCACGAAATCCTAACAAAAACAATGGAGAGATACTGAGTAAGAGGAATCTCAGGAAAAATAATAACATCGTACCTGTAGAATAGAAGCCAAGTAGTATCTATCCATAAAAGTAACAATATTTTTTTACACCCCTGCAAATAACAAAGGGTATTCCGCAAGGGAGCATCCTTGGACCATTACTGTTCATTGTTTTTATAAATGATGTGCCCAAAATAGAATGTAACACAAAATGGAGATACTATAGAGGATATAGAGAGGGAGGGAGATAAGTATCTAAAAATGCTACAAGAATGGTGCGTGAGAAATAAATAATACTGAACATTCCTAAAACACAATTAACACTCTATAAAGCAAAAGAAAACTCAATTCCTCAAATCACAAACTCAATAACACTTGAGTCACTACAACTTCAGCCCCAAGATACGATAAAATACTTCGATATCACGATAGGACATACGCTAAAATGGAATGAACACATCATAGAATTAAATATTAAATTCAGTAGAGTTACGTATTCAGTTAGAATTCTAAAACAGAATGTTGATTCGCAAGTACTGAAATAGGTTACTACTCAAACTTTGAATTACAAATTCTCTTTGGAATAATAGTTTGGGGACAAAGTAGTTGTGCACTCAAAACATTTAGACTCCAAAAAAAGTAATGAGAATATTATACGATATGGGAACAATGCAGAGTTGCCAAGGAGTCTTCTAAAAAAATAAAATCCTTACCCTAACATCCATATTCACATTAGAATGTTTACTACATAATTTTGAAAATAAAACATGGGACTTATACATCCATAACACAAGACTTAATAACTACTCATACCCTAAACATCGTCTTAAGGTTTCTGAAAATAGCCATATCTATACAGCGATGGAATTATTCAATCGCCTACCTTCCTCAATAAAGTCAATTTAAAATCATAATGTATTTAAAAAGAGTCTTATTGACTTACTACATCGTATTGACTCGTATTCGATTCTAGAATACCACGAGTATTCCACACGTATCGAACTGATCTGTATTATGTAACTAATGTATTAATGTAACTATGTACTAATGTATTATTGTAAAGGTATAACAAATTTTGACGTTTTTCTACTTATTGATGTATGTGTTTTCTGCTTGTTAATGTATTGGTTTGTAGGTGCATGTATATTGAACTGACAGAAAATAAATTTATTATTTCTTACTTTCTTGCTGACGGAAAAACACTGCTTTATATCCCTAATACGGTCATCGCACGGGTACCGTCGTTAAGCAAATTGCAAGTAGTTAGGCATAGTATTATACCTATATTCGATCTTCATGCTGCTAAACACTCTCACTAGGCTGGCAATCCTTGGTTACAATGGGACTATGAATGTTTATATTCAAGGAACTTCTATTTCCAAACCCGATTTTCCATCTTTATTTGTGTAATCATAGGCGGTTTCAGCAGATGCAGTTTATTCACCAAAAAGACAGTAGCAATCACTGTACTTTATCATCACGATTTTAATATAGATACATTGCTTTATAATTAGCCTTTAGTCATTAAAAGTGATGAGGGGACTGATTACAAGGCATCCAAAACAGTCATACGAGGTAAACTGTTTGAACTTTGAAATTATTCTATTGCTCTTTCCTTTTTTGGCGTTTCATCTTCTGTGACGACGAAAGTTATTTTTTTTTCGCTTGGTAGCGTGCTCCTCCAAAGAATCTCAACTTCGGCACCTTTAAAAATACGACGTCATAATCTGACGTAACAACTCTCTAAACAATTGAGTAAGTCCTTACGTCATTGTCGGGTAGTGTGTCCGAAGTAAACTCAAAGTGCCCAGGATTACAGCCTTTTGCATCTGACTTGCTAATTCTTTAGCTTTGGCGTCGCAAGTCGGTATGGTCTTAATATAGTTTATTAGGGAGAACCTGGCACCTCCCATGACTCTAATGATGAGGACTACCAATTTGATGGAATGGCGTGAATATTGGATCCTTAGATCGCAGAGCAAATCCTGATATTTAGCCACTTTTTCTCATTCCTTAATTTCAATATTTTTATCAGCGGGGCTAGAAAATTCTATAAGGAACATCTCCCGCTTAGTGGAATCTAATAACACAATATCAGGTTTATTTTCGGCTATTTGATGTGTTGAAAACCGTAGTTCCAAAAGATTTTAACGGCGTAATTTTCAACTACGGTCTCAATATCCTTAACGACGTAGGGTGCAACCGGGTCTTTGTCTATATCGTAAGAATGTCCAGATGAAAATATAGCACTTTTAAGGCGGCATTATGGCGCTGGATGTATTTTGTTCTAGCATACACGGGGCATGCGGAAAGAATTAAGTGGCGTCTCTGGTTGAAACTTGCATGCTCGGCAGTTCGTATCTACCACCTCTACGGCCATTATATTCTTACGGTAGACAAGCGTGTTTATGATACCATCTTTGCATGCAAAATCAAATCCCTCAGTTTCAGACCGCTGGCCAGCAAATCTTAAGAAGCTGAATTTTAAATGTGGTGATAACTCCAATTCGGCGGTGATATCATAAAATTGGCCATGCATATGTTTATCCCGATGCACTTGTTTGAATATTGCCAATTCTAATTTTGGAACTACCTCCATCACGTTCATTGCTTCACTACTATTAGCCTGCATATCTGTTTCGCCGGGAAAGTAAAGTAGTAAGTCATCCATATAAAACAGATGATTTACGCTATGTATCCGACTACCAGGTTTTCCACATGGGTGCCTTTTCAAGCGACTTAAAGTTACGGATAGAGGGAGTAGTGAAATGCATAACAACAAAGGGCTTAGGGAGTCGCCTTGGAAAATGCCACTTTGGTAACGGA
>WYDF02261661.1:0-19162 GCA_009867245.2 Adranes taylori
AAACTAAAGATCTAATCGGCCAAGGCCTACATGAAACTGTAAATATGGCCCAGAATAGAGAGGAGTGGCACAATGCTCTAAGTGCTGCTACGGGAGCATCATAGTCACTAATCCCTTCTCAGGGAAATGGACTAGAGAGAGATATCTGACCAGTTTATTTCCCAGAATATTTTTGTAACCAGTTTTAGATTTTATCTTCTTTACGCGCGCTTCATATTATAACTTTTGTGGTTATTAAGTATTCACTATTATAATTTTATACTTTTGTATTAAGTATATGGTTTTGCGGTTATTAAGTATTCACAAAATTAACAACTTTAACACTAACCATAAAATTTTTAAATAATGTTGTTTCAATTATAGAATGTTTATGAAAGAAATGAATTCATCGGCAAGTTTTCCCGACGATCCAATGTCCGTCGATCCATTTGGAAAAATACCTTCATGACATTACCAAATGTCATCCCAATCAAATATACCATCGACGCTGTACTGTCGTAATATGACAGAAGAGACCCTAATTAGTACCACCGGAACACCTACAGGTATGAATGGCTGTTCTAAATGTTTTTATAATGTCATTGCTTTACCATAAGGTTAAAGTATAGTAAAAATCACTCCGTTTGGAGTAATATCCATCTGAGTTTGTCGGTTTGTATATCTCATCAAATATATGTGTGTGTGTGTCATAAGCTTCAACTCTACACTTTGATCTTAGCTCAAAAAAGCCGAGAAGCGATGTGTCTGCAAATGAGCATGTAAAATGTTAGCAAGAAAAGTTCAGGTAGCGGCGGAAAGGATGGGGCATGTTTGGTGATTCGATGCTTATGAGGCTGATGATATTGAAAGTATGTGTACGGAATATTACGCTGTATGGTGCTGAAATGTGGGGGGTTAAGGAGAGAAAGGAACTGGAAGGGGGATAATGAGATACATGAAGAGAGTGCTAGGCGTGGAAATATCGACGCCGAGTGAGATAGTGAGACAAGAATTGAATGAAATAAAATATTTGATGGTGGAAGGTAGAATGCCTGAATATTTAAAATCGCCGATGGGTATGGATGAAAAAAGAATGATTGCAAGATTTAGAGGTGGTAGTGAGGAAAGGGGAAACAAGTATTGGATGAATCAAGAATATAGAAAGTGTAGAGCGTGTGGAATGGAGGATGAAAGATGGGAACATTAGGTGAGCTGGTGTATGGGAATGGAGTGGAATGAGGATCAACGACAGGTGGGTGTAAACTGGTGGATGTGTATGGGTGAGAACGGGAAGAATAGGGACATAATGATAAAAATTTTGAAAGGGAGTAAGATGAAAAAAATAAGGATTCTTGGTAGTCGTTTTTATCCCTTCTTCGGGTAATGGAAGGGGAAGGATAGGGGTGGCTAAGGGAGGATAGGGTAAGGAATAGTCTACGGTAACATACTTGTGTGTTTGATAAGTGTTGAATTCTAATGTTCATTTTTAGAAGAGTTATGTTATACATAAGAAGCAGATTGAGAGATAATGTAATTCAGGATAATTTTTTTTTGTTTTTCTTCTGTTTTTTTTTTCTTCTTTAAATAGAATTTGTGTAGTATTTTTGTAATAGTATTAGGTAGGGGGATCTTTTTTATTTTATGTGTTTTTAGTATGCTTATAATGTTTTTTAGTTTAAGATACGGTAACTAGGAATAATGTTTATGTAAGCAGATTATGCCACAAATGGTTTTTGAATTGTTATAAGCTTCAACTCATTGTCTAATGGTACATTGTTGAAAATATCATTTTTTGCAAATGCTTTTTAACTGCATGTAACTGTTATTTCGTTTCGGCCGACTGTCTCTCCGCTCAAAAGCTTGTGACAGACTCTAGCTCGCGACGCAACTAATGGAGAGTCCTAGCAATGTCACTAATAGCGCAAACTAATATATTACTACAGAATATAATACCGTCCGAAAATACAAGTGTCGGGCATCAGGTCAGTTTAACGTCATACCGCAATTTGGGACTGTTCTCTTTGTTCCACAGGCTCTCAATGGAGTCGTTGAGGGCACGGACAACCAAGTACGTCAGTAGTCCGGGTGATCGTGTTATTGTAAGCAGCTGAAAACGATTTTAACTGCTAATTAAAGAAATATGATAAAACATTTTACAAAACAAGTCTATTGGTGTTCATAGACAATACAAACACAAAAAAAGAAATATGAATGCACAATTTAATGGCAATAAATAAATGTCAAGTCAAATCTATACATATTAATGGCGGTTAGCAAATGAACACAAGCTTATAATAAATAAATCATTCAATACAAATGAGTGTAAACGATAAATACAGGTTGTGTATCTAAAGTAGTGCAAATGCAGTGTATATTGTAACGGGGAGGCGGGGGTTTATTCTAGTAAAATGGTATAGATGATGGAAATGGCAGGAGCAGCAAGCATAACATTTCGATGCGCGTTGCTTGTTACCGTTACTGAGTGACTAAGCCTCCCCTAGCTGAGCGTAGACTAGAATTATACTCTCTAGTGAACTGGGTAAAAAGGTACACTATAAGGCACTGTAACACCTCGGTCAGCGCAGGCTGTTACAGTCGGTGAGCGCATATAAGAATTATACACACTAGTGAATGTGGTGAATGCAGGAAAGAGATAACGTAAGCCACTGTAAACGTAGGTTGTTACAGTTACTGAGTGACTAAGACTAATCTCGCTGCGAGTAGATTAGAATTATATTTTCAGTGAATGGGTTAAATGCAAAAAGGGACACTGTAAAGCACAATAACACATCAGTGAGCGCAAGTGCTATCGTTGCTAAATGACTAAGCCTAACCTCGGTAAGCATAGGTTAAACTCATACACTCTTGTTATTTAGAAAATAGCTTGACGGTAAAGTAGAAGGAGAAACAAAGCTTTTCAAAATGCATGCTAATAACAGAACACTGTGTGGTATACGAATCGCTTACCGAATGCGCTGTCTATACGGCGATTCTCGCTCTACTGCTGCTTTGGCTCGGCTGGTCGTTGATTGCTGGCTGCTGTTGCTAGCATTCGAGTTTTAAAAATTAGATCTGAATAAATCTATTTAACAGCTCGCTATTTATATGCCGGAGCCGGCGGTCTGATTTTACTCTATTTCATAGCCAGCGCTAGGCATTATCCAAAATCTCCTACTCCCAAACAACGCATGTAGTAATTCGTGTTGTTTGGGAGTTCATGTGTGTATACGATAGCTACAATGACCAACAACGCGCAAAAGAAACGCGTTTGTATATCCAAGCAAAAGATACGTTTAACTTTAAGAACTAGTTATTACAGTTCTGGATTCATATAAATTATTTATTTCATCTATTTCAGGTCAAGCTTTGTTACAAGCCAGCAAACTCAACTTTGCTCAATGCCAACTTTTTGTTAAATATTTGTTATCTTACGTTATTCAACTTAATAGAGTTAATAAAATTTAATACAATTTGATTATATAAAGGTTGGATCTGGTAAATAAGTACCGTAAGTCAAACTGTTTACTAACACAATATTCACCGTATATGAAATTTGCACTCTCAGCAATGTGCCATTAGACAATGACTTAAAGTTTATTACACACATTAATTCTGCGAAATTAATTTATTATTAATTTTTCATAATTTTGGAATATTCCAAAATTAAATTCGATTTCAAAGCATCTATTTAACGGAGAAGATTGCAAGAAAATCCTGGGGTGAACAATATGTATAACAGACTAATGAAAGTAAGTATGTATGTCATCTGGGCTTAAGTTAATCAGAAAATTATGGGCCTTGAACAAATTTTATAAAGACGATTCAGAAAAATCTCGAATTAGATGGCAAGAAGGAAACTTCAAATTGCGCCGGAAAAAAACCGGAGCCAATTATGCTGACTAGTGAATGAACATATTCCCTACAGAAGATTGGTGTTGAGGCATACCAAATCATATTCAGAAAGACATTAAAATATTTTCGTGTTATTATTGAAAAAGGACTTCTGTTCGAGAAACATCTTTAGGGCGTCCCTACACAACTGCGCTAAACAAAATCTGCAGCTTTTAAAGATTTATTTCCAATATAAGCCACCCAAAAATAGTAAAAATATATTTATACTCATTTGTACATTTGTACATTTAGTACATTTGAATATATACTGTTATATCCAGCAACCACTGGGTGGAATCGCTTAATATAAGATGCAATGCTAATATTATGCTAAACAGTTCAGTCATGTTGGCAGAAATTGTTCCAATCACATTAAATTGAAGCGCGTCTCATGCTTTATAGAACAAAACAAAAAATTGGAAACAGTTCTCTCCAAATGCTAGAGAAGAGACACTGAGAAATATTAAGCACATTTACTGAAAGAACTTAGCAAAAGGATCTTGAGCTGTAACAAACTAATTCCAGATATCAATAAATGGATTCAACAAAATCATGGAAGTTTACATTTTTTCTTGACATTGCAGTTTTAATTCTTACTCTTACTTGTACCAAATAGTGAAAAATGTCACTAAAGCTCGTGTCCATTTGATCATACTATATTTTAGTGAATTTCTTGGTACAAACAGCTCAAAGCTGTAATAAATAAATCTAGTAGGTGCAGACGTTGAATCTTGGGATATTTTGGAAGAAGGACTTTAATAGAATGTAAGCAGTCCGTGACGAGAAGTGAAAAACTTACAGCAAGAAAAATGCACAAGTAATACGGTAATTCAGTAATTCAGGTGTTAGAGGAGCACCTGAAGCTCTGCTCTACTTCCCATAAAAGAACATAAAAGTCATAACAGGAGTCTATCATTTATCAGTAGGAGTTTAGAAAAAAACAGTTAATTTAAGTTCAGATTGCAAATGACATTCTAAGCATAGCATCAGGCACAGTAAAGAAATTTACGGACTACTTTTAGGTAATAATCCCTGACAAGGGGCAAGAATCGAGGAATATGACAAGAATAGAGCGAATCGGAGAGATCTAGACCAGTTTTTACCATAGTAAGATCCCGGAGCATGCACCATTTTCTTGTACTACGAATAATGTATTTAATATTGGCGAATGCTTCGGACGATTTAGGTTCCATTCATCAGTCAGTTTAACTTGTTTTTTGATAGAATATATTATAATATTGGCGAATACTTCATGGGCGATTTGCGGGTACCTTTTTACTCAGTTTGATCAGTTCACAAGCCCTCTTCGTCTCGTCAACTGATGTTGAATAAATTTGTCTGGTTCACAGATGTGGCGAAGATGCAGCAAGGATCAAAGGCTGGAACATCTAGGGGCATGATCAATTTACTATCGATTTGGGAAGAACCATTCCATTCCAAGCAGAAATAATGAATAACTTGCCGTATGCACAATAATTGCTAAGAGTGCTGTACTGAATAAATAAATCTTGCAAAACAGGCTGCACACTACAATCCCTCAGTGGCGAAGAGATACATTTCAGACTAGCCTCTGCATCAATAAACTCGACTCTTTTACGGAGCACAACAACGTGGTGCTTTTTTGGGTAGCTCCACACTGCGGAATCTAGCATGATGAAATGGTCGAGAAATTAGTAAACAAAACCAAAGCGAATCCAATGATTGAATATGAACATATGTGTGGCAAAGTGAGCACATTAGAACACAAATAGAATATGGGGAAAACATTGGGAAAGCATTAGGAACATGAAACACAAAAACATTGGGTAAGCATTAGGAACATGAAAGATAGAACGTGTTTCATAAGAAATCCTCTGTAGAAGAGTAAAAAAGAACCACTGAACCTAGGGAGTAGAGAAAATATGAACAGTAGTAGGCCTAATGACGGCTCAACTGCCTAAGGAAACACCTCAACACGCTGAGACTATTAGAAAATTCCCATCACGTTTTATGCAAATGCAAATTTTGTACAGCTTTTAGGTACAATAGATTTGGAACAACTAAATTGCAACCAGGTCAAATTGGTCGAATATCGATCGAGGGGATGAGGACACAAGACATAAGACTTCTTGGGGAATTAGACCGGGAAAGGGGACACAATAGATCTTGGTGGTCGTAGTGTTAGGGAAGAGGTTTCGATGACCATCAAGATCTATTGCGACCCCTAGTTTGGTCTATTTGCCCAGAAGTCCTGTGTTTTCGAGGACAACTAGTATCTGGATTTCTAGTAGGACACTATATCTCTTTGCAGAGACCGAACATTGTGACAAATAGACCAGACAAGTGGACACAATAGATCTTGATGGTCGCAGTGTTATACAAAAATCATATAAGACTAGGACCATTTAGATCTGTTGTGTCGCCTTGTCTGGTTTATTTGCCAGGAAGTCGTGTGCCCTCAAAGAAATACAGTACCGTTCCACTCGATTGTGATGTTTACATTAATAGGATGAATTATTTAACTAAGTAAAGTTTGAATTTATTACTTTTATGTATGTATTTATTTCTATAATATTTTGTTTCGGAATTATATTTCTATGCTCAATTTAATTATAGAAAATTTATTAATGATGTTTTTTTCTTAATAATTCTTCAGGTGGCATAGTTATGACAAATCTACCCACCAACCTTATATGCCCATCACAAACAGATCTAGCATCAACAACATCAGCAACAACAGCATCAACAATCACCGTTCCTCACCCACCATCTATGATTGGTGGTGCTAACGGGAATATGCTATTATCATCTCCACCATTACCACTGCCACCACCGCCCGTTTCTATTTCGCACGGCGAAGTAATACCCGTTCTTGTCGGAGGCGTAAAAATGCCAGAAGTACTCGAAGGACCAGTATTAACAGGAGTCTATACATTACCAGAAGAGCCCGAACCGGATGATAATAATGAAATTTAGAATCAAATTGTGTGAAATTGTGTATTTAAATGAAATTCATTAAACTATAGATTGTATGGGATGTAAAGGAATGTTATCTTTAAAGTGGATGATATACGAGCATAGATATCTCATCTAGAAAACCAACATGAAAGTTTTATTGATTTTCTAAAAATCTATCTCCAAAGCAAAAAGTAAAAGCAAAGCATGAAATTCACGCACCATTACGAAAATGACTTTACCATAATTAAAAAAAAATGCATAAAATCACGTTGAGAATCATCATGTGATGAATCTTCTGTCTGTTTTTGAGTAACATTTTCTTAATCACGTGCCATTTTTTCGGGCCTTTTCGCGCTTTCCTAAACCGCCCCAAATATTTGATGGAGAGAGCGGCGCCTAGCGTTTCTACGCATGGCGTGGAAAGTTGATAGACAAATATTTCTGTTCTGTTTGCTCAGAGGTGGTCGACTTGTTGAATAGGCAGGGAAAGTGAGAGGAGAGAGGGCGAGGCGGGAGAGGGATGAGGGGGGCAACCAGATTTTCTACCATGCATAACCAATAGAAGGAAAAGGTTATTTCGAAAATTGTGGAGGTATCCACCATCTCATATTTCATATACTGTAAATCAAAAGGTTTACTGTATACTATATAAATCACACATTTGTGTATTTCGTTGCTGCAAGTCCATGCGTAGTATTTAATATTTTGCTGTTCTTGACAACAGTAAACAGTTTGTGTACCTATTAAAATATCTATTTAGAAGTCATTTCTAAAACACAACTCAAAGGAAGACTTAGAGCAGGGTTTGTTTTTAATTAAATAAGAATTGAAATTTTTCCAATCAAATTTTGGAGACCGCTATATGCTTAATAGTTTAATTCCCTCCCAAATTTGTTTAAAATTGGCCCAGTAGTTTCTGCAGGTGAAACTGTTATGATGCCGGGTTAGTGTGTTTCTACGTTATGTAGTAAAAATGTAAAAGACGTCATGAGCACGTCATGACGTCATCAGCAAATTTATGATGGTACTCCCTATTATACATGTTATAAAAAGTATTTCCTGTAAATTTTAGCACAATCGGTTAATAGTTAGAGGTCGCGCAACGAACGAATATTTTTAGAAAAGTTTAGATAATCATACTCTCTACTCGCATTTAATTACTCTAGTCTTGTTTTCTATGAAAACAAGTTTCTTTAAACAATATATTCTCTAAGCGAAATAGTTAAATTCTAAGTCAATTAGTGTAATCTGTGAATTGATAGCTAAAGTAAAGGTAACATAACCTCACATACTGTCCATTTTGTTCTCTTTAACAAGAAATAGTCGTGTTCAATTAAGTACACACACGGTTAATTCTATAAGGTTTTTTTTACTTAGTATTTCATAATCTATTTAAAAATGGCTAAGCGGCCTTTAACCAGACAGAATACCGATATCTGGCTAATCGGAGCTACAAGTGACAAAATTCTCGGAATGAAAATTCCTACTTACAGGCAAGTCTTTTTTATCAACACAAGTTTTTGAGTAAGACTGTGCGAGAATTAAGCTTAAAGGATGGCTTTATTTATGCAGTTAGACATGTTTTACAAATATGGAAGAATTTCCGCAAATCAAGAATTCCGACAACTTTAGAACGAAATGCCATAGAAAAGCTGCAAAAAATGTTTGAGAGGTGGGTAAAACTTAAAAAGAGTTCAAAGCTTGTGAGAGAAGTTCAAAACGATAACACTCTAAATAAAGAAATGGGTAAGTTATTCGGCATTGCTCATGATAATTAATGCCTTAATTATGACCAAAATTCAGGAAGATAAAAAAGTTTTAAGAGATCAGTAAGGGAGCGCAAAGGGTATATGACTGGTGTAGATATAGCTTTGATTAAAAAAGAGGAGAATTCAGAGAGGAGAAAACGGCGTGTAAAAGAATTAATTTAATAACAGCATTATAGAAGGAAACATTCGTTCGATCAATCACTGTCGCAATGGTCTAAGTCGTCATGTGAATTGAGAACAAGTGGTGAAGTGGAAAAAGTATATCTTTCAACTGTGGTCCAACTTCATCAGTTGATTCCACAAATGTTAGACATAGAAATGCTGCCTACATTGTAAACTCAACTGTCCGAAGTCTAGGACTTCATGCTTCCGGTTTGGCGATAAATGCGAAGATCCAGAATTAAACATCGTTCCAATTTCGCACATGCTGCAAAATAAGAATTTAACGCACTCGAAATTCCACTAAGTGTTAATTGGGATGGACTCATCCTACCCGACGTAACATGAAGAGAGAAGAGAGTAGAGCGAATATCATTGTTAATTACCAGATATAAATTGGAAAAACTTCTCGGAGTACCAAAAATACCTAATGAAGTAGCAGCAAAAGAAGCTGTGATGGATTCAATTACCGAGAGAAATATTAGAGAACAAGTTAAAGTATGTCCTTCAACACAACCTCAGTTAACACATGCAACATAGTTCAAGTTTGTACACTTCTTGAAAAGGAATTAAACCTCAGACTATTAAATTTGATATGCCGTCACCATGGTTTTGAAATTGTCATTTCAGACGTATTCCTCTGTTAAGAAGACAAAGCTTGTTCAGAAGTTTCTATTAATATAATAATAATAATAATGACCTTTATTGGCATAACTTTATTTACATATCAGAAAAACAAAAAAAAACTATATCAATCAAAATTGTTACAAATTATATACACAATGACTTATTTATTTACATTATTCTAAAAACTTAAAATAAATTCTTCTTAACTCCACTTTGGCGAAGAAAAAGCCCTATTCCATTGTCCTCTCTTTCCTCTTTTATTCTATTGCTCTAGGTGCAATGCACAGAGTGCGATGAATGGCTAAAATTATTTATGCTTTGAAAGTATGGTTGTTTAGGGACCAGTTTCGACTCACCGTCACGGAAGAATCATCTTTGAGAAAATTATTCCTGTTTGCAGCGCTATTTTGTGGAAAAGCTTGGATTAAGTGTCCATTGCCAACAGAAGCTTCAGAAAAACCCAAATTTCTTCCAAAATTGCTTTAAATCTTTAATGGCAACATTACATTCTATTGCAGAAAGAGTAATGGAACCAACTTTTTAGCTGTATAATGAATAGTAGGAATTTTAAGCCTCTTAGAAAATTTTCAGTGTTGTCTAGTTCTCCTAAAATTGAATTTCTAAGAAAAATTTAAATCGCAGATTTCCGGCATCGTAGGTAAAAAAATGCACCTTGAAATAAAAAAATATTGATTTCTGTCACAGTTCAGATCAAAAAAATTCAGTGCAGTTAGGAACTACATTGTAAGTTATAATGCACATACATACACCCATCAATTGAAAAATACTGACTTCTGCCACAGTTCGAACTAAAAAAAAATTCTGTTTTTGGAAACTTACGTATAAACACATAATTATTAAAATTATCTCACTTTTTCAGCGGTATAAATATCAGAGTCGAAGTGAGATAAAGTTCAAAAACAAGTTTATATCTCTCATGTACTTATGCTATATAGAAAATAAAAGCTAAAACCTTACAAATAAATTGTCACGTGTAAAATATGGCGGAGGGTTGTTCTCGCCAGCGTGACATGGGTGCGAGGGGACTTTTCATATGGGGCAGGCAGCTATCCCCTTGTTCATCGCTATAGGTACTTGGATCACTTGTTACTTTATACGAATACACTTGAAGTCAATACGTGCTTCAATTTATCTACTACTACTACTACTACTAGCGTTATTATTATTGGAATTGATACAGAACGTTCTAATTTAAATCTCCAAGTTAGCCCAACAGATCTAGAATAAAACACTAAGCCAAACCATTGCTAAGGTGGACGACTGTTCAGTTTTGATCGTGCCTCTGATGGCTGAATAATTACTGGTAACCTCAACTCTTAACAATAGTCATAAGCCTTAATAATAATTTAGGCAAAAGAAATGAAACGGTTATTAAACTTAATAAAATTGTATTGGTCGTTTAGAACTGCTTACATAGAATCAAACGAAATGTTTGTTCACTCCCGTAACTAAAATAGAATGAAATAATCCGCGCATAACAATTAATACAATAAATCAACATTTATTTCTACGTTCAAATAATCGAATAGAAATTGCATTTAAGACTTGTTAGTTTACATCGCAATCAAAATTAGACAAAGTACTTACAGTTCTGCCGCTGTACACAAACTATCTATCTATTATGCTAGATTAAGACACCATTATATATTAATTATATTTATTTAGATTTACCTTGATCAATAAACGTGTTACTAAATGCTTTTAATTTAATTTATCCGCAAAAATGATTATCAAAAAATCATTTGTTTTATTTGCAAAATACTGACTACTGATACCGCGTTACAATTGACGATTTCATGCTAAACTAATTAATTAATTTATGTTCAACTTTATTTAGACATGACTGTATTTTGTATTTAATTATTATTTCAATTTTATTTAATTCCGGGTTATTATTTTCACTCATTTGTCTAGGACCTTCGGCGGCCGTGGCCTAAATTTACTAATGATCACCACAGCGGGTGTATTGTTTTTAGACACCCTGAACCCTCTTCCAATTATCGATATGCATATTTTTCGTCATGATTAATTTGTACCTAATTAACACGGTCGCTTTGCACACCTGTGTCTTTGCGCCTCTTTTTAGTGACATCTAACATTGCACTTTGTTTTCATGCATACTTTCTATGTACAATTATTTTCTTTAAGATTTAACTAATTAGCATAGGGTATAATCAAAATCAAATATTTATTCTATGGAAAGTTTCCCAATAGTTGTCCACTTTATTAACTAATTATTTTAACGTATTTACATTATTTGTGAGTACCTAATGCTCAATCCCTTTAACATCAACCTAAACAGGAACCTGGACAAATTTCCACCTTACAATATATCTTCTGTTTACAATCAAAGTTCCGTCTAAGTTTTTTACTGATTAGAGTATCTTGCTCGGTGACGAACATCTCTCTGTACACGAATAAAAATGCGCAGAAATCAAAAAGGTCTTTGCAGTTTTTGAAAAATTGGTGCTTGGACACTGCGCCTACCCGCGCAGTTTGGAGGATATTTTGAGTGCACGGGATAGAGAAACGTTTGCGCAACTTTCTAAAAAATTCTGCACGGCCGCGTACTTGCGCATCATAGAGGGATGATGATCATTCTAATTTTGTTCTTATTCTTCAGTTCTAATCCCTATCATGTCTTTCTGTCTCGAAAGGCAACAGTTATTGCTCAGTTTAGGAAATTTTAGTCACGGGATTGCTTGCAGGCGTTGTGAAATAAATCATCCTATTTGGACTATTTGTTGGGACATATGTAACTTTATGAATCAAAACACATGAGGCACAACCGACAAGAGTCAGGTTTGCACATTGTGCAAAGTCGTTGTGATTACTGTTTCTTTAATAAGGGGAACATTTCGCAGATCTTCGTTTTAAATTGCCTTCAACTGGTAGGTAATGTCCTACATTCAGAATCAGTTTTATTGCTTTCGATGGACGTCCGCCTTATTTCTTATATCTGATAGCATTTGTTTCTTTGACTGTAGCGATTAATTGTTCTGCAAGAGGGACAGTAAATTCTTAGAGCGTTTTCTTCTTTCTTTAATCGTTAAATCAAAGTGATGCGTTGATAATAATTATCATAAGTAATTTAAAACCCTACTCCACCGCTATTCCACTGATCAGAAGCATATCAACCCACTTTTTCATCTCATTAGTCCACTCCAGCCCTAATTGTATTATAGCACACTATTGAAGACTATTGAGTATTTCCTTTTTGCTTAAGACTATTGTATTTCTTTTTTGATTATACATTTCTTTTCGAGCTACGACATTTTACATCATTATTCGTAGAATTTGTGATTACAAAAATCCATTTTCTTGCCAACTCATTGTTAATGTGTTGGCATTATTGTACAAGTATTGGGACTCATTTTTTTTTAAATTTTCAGTCAATCTATGCCATTAATTTACGGAAAACGATACCTACAGGAAGATATGAAATTTTGCGCATTTAGTTAAAACTTATGAAGAAAATTCGAATGCTCAAGTAACGCAGGGATTGCGATCAGAACATTACAACATTTTCTCCTAAGGTAGAGGTAGTGACTCATTCTTCAATGTCTTTCTTCCAAAGGAAATAACTATAGAAGTCACATACTTAACCAATTTTCACATTGGACAATTGGGCGCGATTCAGAAGTATTGGAATTTGATAGTCTTATTTTCCACGGATACATTTCTTGACTAATAGCAAATGAAGCTAGGAACTCTGTTTTAAGTTATAATATACATACATACATCCCGAAATTGATAAATACTCACTTAAAAAAAATAGTTTTGGAAATATACAAACTTTTGCAACTTGCAACTTTTCAAATATTTTTGAGCGGCCTTATACTTTTGTATCATACAAGGACGATGTATATATCAGTGATAGTGATCTGAGAAGCTAACGTTCGTTCGGTAGACTTTAAGCAATCATATGGTCAGTTTGCTAATAATATTCTTTATTCTGCAGTTCGAATCCCTATCACTTTCTGTCTCAAAAGACATAGTTATTGCTCAGTTTAGGTTTTTTAGTCACGGGATTGCTTATAAGCGTTCTATTATTATTATTCTATTATTCTATTAGAGGGATATCGCTCTATAAGTATTATTCATTGGGACATATGTGTCCCAAAGTGTTGTTTGCAATATAAATAAGTATTGCAACTTCATACGTTTATTTCCCTTAATTACATTTCTTGTTTTTTTTTTATTCATAGCGATCACTTGTTCTGCATTAGGAACAGTAAACTTTAACAGTGGTTTTTTGTCATCCGTTAATCGTCTAATGCGAGTGAAGAGTCGACAAAAGTCATTATGAGTAATTTGTATAAAACCTCATTTCACCGCTTTTGTGGTTTTTGAACAAAAGCATAAAAACCCACTTTTTGATCCACTCCACGAATTATTTTATTAAAGATCACAATCGCTTTTGGGCATTGTTCTACTTCTTCTAGTCATACTGTTCTTTTCGAGTTGCGCCTTTTTATATCACTATTCCTAGTCTTACCACCAAATAGTTAATGTGCACACCCTTCTAGACCAAAATTGGGATGCATTTTTTCAGCAATTTCCAATCAAACTTTGGCAATAATTTATGGGAAATGATACAAATTCCTACAGTCAGATAGAGAATGCTGTCCATTGTGCAAAGTCGTTTTAATTAACTTTTCTTTGATAAAAGGAACATTTCGCACATCTTCGTTTTGAATTGCGTTCAATCGGGAGGTAATCTCCTCTATTTAGGATCAGTTCCATTGCTTTCAGTGGACGTCCGGTATATTTCTTACATCTAAATGCATTTACTTCTAGGTCCATAGCAATCAATTGTTCTGCAATTATTAGCCCACCCCTCCAATAATTTTATTATAGAACACGATCGCTTCTGGCTATTGTACCACTTTTTCTGAACATACTTTTTCTTTCGAGTTGCGCGTTTTCACATCACTATTCGTACAATTAGGATCACAAAAACAAAAACCTTTTTTTTCAGTTTTGCTACCTTATGGTTAATGTGCTCACTTGATTATACAAAAATTGGCATTGATTTTTCAGTAATTTTCAGTCAAACTCGTGAAAGACTTTCGCTTGCGTTGCTGCTAATGGAGAGTCCTTGCGATTGTCAGAAATAGCGCAAACCAATATAATACTACAGAATATAATATTCTCTTGATATGTGATTTCCGGGCTCTAAGTCAATTTAAAGTGAGATCGTACGTTAGAACTGTTCTCTTTGTTCCACCGATCCTCAGTGGACTCCCTGGCCATGGGCAGCTAACTACGTAAGTATTTCAAGAGATCGTATTCTTGCATTAATGGCGGTTAGCGAATAAACAATGGTTATAATGAGTCTGCTAAACCAAATTGATGATAATGCGAGGAACACTAGGAATCACTATAGGCTACCGTGACATCGCGGTAACCGTCAGTGCTACAGTTACTGTGTGACTATTACTAATCTCGGTGAGAGTAGATTAGAATTATATAGTCTAATGAACGGGGTGAATACACAAAAGAACATTGTTAGCTACAGTAACATCTCGGTAAGCATAGCTGCTATCGATACTGAGCGACTAAGCCTAGCCTCCGAGAGCGTAGGTTAGACTCTAGTTATATAGCAAATAAGTAAAGTAGACGGAGAAGCAAAGCTATTGAAAATACATGCAATAGAACAGTGAGATATATGAAATTAGTTACCAAACGCGTTATATTACAGCCGATTGTCGCTGACTGTCGCTCTAATTACTATTTCAGATGGCTCCTCGTAGACTGCTGGCTGCTGCTACTTCTCCTGGATGCTTCTTCATCGGGCTCATAAAAATGGACTAAATAATTCTATTCAAATCTCGCTATTTATTAGACGGAGCCGGTCGTTTTGATTTTACTCTTTGTGCGGTTCAGCACTAGTTAACCACACATCGTTTTCTTTCAGATACGGCCTTTGCGCATTACACGGCCTTTGCAGTGTAGCAGCAGCAGTGCATCAAACAATGACAAGCTAACAACCTAGGGACGCACGTCAACGCTTAAATGCGTTCCTATCAACACACATTACATACGAGAATATTTTCTACAATAGCTACATTGAACAACAATAATACAGAGTTCTTTGCTGCTTAGTAATATAACGTTAGCGGACAGTGCGTCTAACTCGGCACCTTTATATATACATCAGAATCCTTTATAATAACTAGTTTTTCCAGTACAGGGTTCACACAATTTATTTATTTAATCTGTTTCAAGTAACATGCTTTGTTACAAACTTTGGCATTAATTTATGGGAAATAATACCCACAACTGCCTATCATGTTTTTCTGCCTCAAAAGACACCTGTTATTGCTCAGTGTTTATTGTCATCATGAGATATAACTTCCTACAGATATTATATGTTGGGATATTTATGGCCTTATGGGATTTGAAATAAAAATAAGTATTGCTAATTTGCAAGTTTATTTCTTTTAATATCAGCAGGATATTATATTTATCAGTAATAAAGGCATGAAGCATAACTTCCACAAACAAGGTTTGTACATTGTTAAAAGTCGTGATTATCGTCGTTGATAAGCGGAACAGTTTGCACATCTTCGTTCTGAATTGCGTTAACTGATAGGTAATCTCCTACATTCAGGATGTTTCAATGTTTTTCCGCCACATTTCTTACACGTCAATAATCTTTAACTTTAGTTTTGTATCCTTCGCTCATCGTGAATGAAATTGAAGCATTGGAAATATTCATCATTATAGTTTATTAGAAAACCTTTACCACCATTTCTGTGACTTTTGATCAAGGCATAACAATCCACATTTCGAATGGATAAGTCAACTCTTCTGGACACTGTACTACTTTCTATGACCATTGTTTGCTTACCAGTTGCACTCTTTACATTACTGCTTGTACAATATGTAATCACAAAAACCATTTTGTTGTCTTGTGGGTTATGGATTGTAGACATGAGTACCGTTAACGAACTTTTGTAGTAGTGATTTATTCTTGAGTACTGCCAGTCTTGAATAAATAAATATGAAGGTTATACACATCCCCAATTTTGGCATTGCATCCTTGGGCGCGATTTCGAATTATTACAGTTTGATAGTCATTTCTCAAAGACAGATTTCTTGAATATAACTAGTGAAGCTAGGAACTTTGTTGCAAAAATGTTGTAAAAAAGTTTAATGTTAGAGGTATCTAGAAAGTTCTGGAAAGTTAATGCTAGAAGTATCTAGTATCCTAGAAAGTTCTCCTTTTTGTTAGTATTTCTTTCAGTAATTCCATTCGGATACTAGTAGTACATTGAGCAATGAACATAATCAAACTACGTGAAAACATTTGCAAAAATACTTTAAATGCATTCCATTGATGACCAATTTTGTGATTGCACCTGGTATCGATGTTGTACACACGAATCTACAGGTCTAAATGATTTTATTCCAAGAAGTCGCATCTAACATGGATGTATGTCTTGAATCTTCTGGTCCCTTGTTAGACTCCTCAGATGAACCGTTATAACTTTAGGGTTCTTCGGAACTTTACACTCTGTCGCTGTCCAATTTCAAGTCCATATCCTTCAAAGGATCATCATATGTTGAGAGTAAAAAGGTTAAGTATCAGTTATCAGTATATGTTGCATCGACATGGAACAAAAATGCCATTGATATCTCTCCAGTGCCGCCTCGTAATCCCTCCCGCGCTCTAAATATCCCCCTTTTTGTTTCTTGTATATGTGGTTGTGCCTCTAACTTACATTTTATTAAACTCTAATCAAATTAAAAAATATATAATGTAATTGAAATAAATGATGAGGATGTTCAGATCATCAAATGAGACTCGTTAACAGAAATTTATCAAAATTATATAAGTATATTAAATATTAACATTTGTTTTTAAAAGTTTAAGAAATTGTTTTTTTAAATAACTTTCCTCCTTTGTTTAATTAACAATTTTATGTTTTGAATGTTGGTTACAATAACAACAAAAAAAATATCTTGTGATGTACCCAATGTTTATTAATTGTATAAATGTTTCATGCATTTTGTAAATAATTATTAACATTATTTAAATAAAATTTTAAAGAGTAACTTTTGTATTATTTCGAAGCGAAATATTTTCTGCTTAGCCATAAAACATGTCCCTTTTCCACGTTAAATATATATATGAACGTTATAAGGACTGAGGCATGTAAAATTTTAAAGTTTGCAATGTTTGCTATTATAGTTTTTTGTATAAATATATCTTAAAAACTATAATTATAAAAGGTTCAGAAAATATACTATGAATTTAAAAGTACACATTTGAGCTTTACCGCCACTTTGTTCAATATACACTCATCTGACAGTAAATGTCAGAACATTACAACGGGTATAAGAAATGAGTCTTGTCAAATAAGGCTCCTATGTCTCTATAAGGGAATGAGAAAACGAGATCGATAAATACGATCGATGATCAACAATTCAAATGTATATGCCAACAATAATATTTGACCACGATCAAGCCCATAGAGCCCTCTTTTAGAAGCTATGGGAACCAATATTACAGAAATACTTTGCTCCGTATGAACTTTAATAGAAGAGTACAAATTTAATATTCTATTACAGGACGAAGATCCATAAATATTTAGTAGACTTGAATGTATACAACGTTAATTTCTTTATAGTTGTGTACTTTTTTAAATTTTGAGCCGAAATTTTTCGCTGCGGCAACACATACTACACGGGTCAACTTCTTAAAATATTTTTTCAAATACTTACAAATAGGTTAGCTTATAATATTCTTTTTATAAAGTAAACATGTAGTATACATAATATTCATACTACAATCACCTAATACACAGATCTCGGTAATGGAGAATACCTAAATGAAAATGTGCGACCGTACACATTATATACAAAAACGCATCTGTTATTTGTCAATATAATGAGTCGTATGATCTCTTTCTTTATGTTACCTATTGCATAATTATTTTATTTCTTATATATGTTGTTGTTCAATCAACTTAGTACATAAAACTATAGAGCCTTTACGTGCAGGGCACGAGTACACAACGAGGCGGTTCGAATCTACGTAAGTATATAAATAAAGTTCCTATAATGGATAATCCGTCTACCTGTACTGATACTCCGTCTAGAATAATGCACACTTTTTTTTTGTTTTACGTAGGAAGTGGAGAAACCTTCAAAAAGCAAAGGATGCCCGTTGCATCCGACAGTTTGTGATTTTTACCCACTAAAACTCCACTCCCTGTTGGGATTGTATATTGGTGGGAGATTGGAGAGTTTGTTTGAAGAAGGCTTTAGGATTTATCATCCTCTTTAGCCTGGAACTGGTAATTAATGGAATGCTTTTAGAATTTTGGAAACCTGGTAGCTTGCAGATAAGATATACGCTATAGCATTCGCCTTACAGCCAAGGGAACTGTAATACCTTGGCCATAGCATGGTCAACTGATTAGGAAGTTTGGTTTAGTGGGATGAGCTGATTTGCTGGTGGTCTTGTATATTTATGTTCTTACTTGGCTGCGCAAGTCAGTGTTAGTTGACCTGAAATAGAAATTAAGGTTGTTATGGAAGAGTGATTGTTTTTTCTTTTTTTTTTTATTTTCTTTTTATTATTTTTAAATTTTTTGTTGTCTTCTTGTTTTTTTATAATTTAGGCGTAGGGATCATCTTAGGGGCAGTGGGATTCATGGCTGGCTTTCCAATCAGAACTAAGATTTTGGTAGGCTAGTGGGTTGTTTTCTGAGTCACGTCGAGTCGGATATTTAGACTGTGGGGATTTTAGACGATCTGTGATAGGC
>WYDF02261672.1:0-19158 GCA_009867245.2 Adranes taylori
GCAAATATTGTTTCGGCTTTAAATAAATATAAGCGGTTTAATTGTTGTTCACATATATTACATACTATTTTAAAGCACACTTTAGAATCTATTTCGTCACTTATGTCAAGTTGTAAATTATTAGTTAAGTTCATGAAACAGAGTGGACTAATAAATTTGCTGACAAAAACTTTACATCAATATGTGGGCAATCGCTGGAATAGCCGCCTTCTTATGCTTTCTTCTGTTTGTAATGAAGTTGACCACATACAAGAGGTTTTAAGTGAAAAGAATGAAGATTATAGATTATCGGACATCGATATAGACTCACTGAGGTTATTAAGTTTCTACAACCATTTAAAGAAGCAAGTGACAATTTCGAAAAAGAACTAAGACCAACTTTTCAAACAGTTACTTTACTTAATTATAAACTTCTTAAAGTAATTCAAAAGAGTTCTAAAGGTAGATTAGAAATTACTATACTTAAAAAAAGAGCAGCGCACCATTTGCTTAACAAGTTATGTTTATCCATTAAACACAAAATATCTACATTTTTGTGGCCTAAATTCAAACAGATTAGAATGTTAGAACCTAGAGATGGAGATTTAAATTTTGTTATGAACAAAATTTTAAAAATGCTAAACGAAGTTACTATTTATTCTGAATCTGATGTCAATAATCCGCATCCGCATAATGAAGAATCATCAATGAAGAAAGCTAATAGAATCGTACGTAAAAATTCAAGATACTGAAGAAGATAATATTTTACTGTGGTGGAAAAAACATGAAAAAGCATTTCGAAAATTATCTATTTTTGCCAAGACATATTAAGGCATGCCGGCTTCAAGTGCAAATAGTGAAAGAAGCTTTAGTACCGCTGGTCGAATTTTAGAAGAGAGGCGCACTCAATTAAAACCTGAAAATTTAATTTTTTTAATTATTTTTACACAGTAATTTAAAATATTAGATTTAGCAGTTTAGTATAATAGCCATGTTTGTCATTTTCTGATAAATATATTATTAATCTATCTATCATGTTATATTATCTATTTTATATTTTGAGTTTATTTTGGTTTACAAATTCTTTTTTTAATGTTGAAATGCTGGGAGGGTTTTTCAAATTTGAAATGAACCAATTCATTATGATCCACGTATCGACTTTTATTTCATCAATTTACTTAATTAGTAAAGTTTATATAAATCATGTTTTAAATATTTCTATTTTATGTTTTGTACAAAATCTATTATTCAAGTCCTTTTTCTTTAATCTTTTAGTTATTTTTAAAACAAGTATGAAGTAAAAAACTATATTATATTAGATAGTTTCAGTTTAAGTTTATTACTTAGCTTATAATATGGTAGTTATAAGCTAAATGATAAATTTAAACATATAAGTAACTAGGTTTTATTTTAGAAAACACTAAGAAATAAAACTTTTTTATATGTACATTAAATATTGTTACTTTTTTGCATTTTATTAATAAAACTGTAGTAAAAATCTGGGGTGTATATAATGGAAAATTTGAGTTTTTCCCGGCCAATCATTCACTAGGAGGAATGTTTATCACTCGACGAAGATAGGTAACTCAGTTTCCACAAATCATTAAATTCGACAAATTGAAAATGTAAGTCGTAGGCATAGATAGAGTTAGAGCTATGCTTGAGCAATATTAGCGGTACATCATCAGGACTTGCTTGACATCTAGCTGTAAGTTTAGATAACGTACTAGAAACATCATTGGACTTCAGCAAAAATTTAGTTATGTCAATCTGGTTAACAGTCGCCCTGATTGTATCATACACAGTACTAAAGTACTTTGCAAATAAGTTGCAACTTGACGATCCCCCGATGAAGAAGAATCATTATAATACATTGTTTTGGGAATCGAACCGTCCACTAATCTCCTGTGGTTTACAAAATTTCAGAAAGAATTTGGATTACGGCGCATATTTTGTTCCAAAACTGAGATTTACTGTGAGCAGCAACTAGAAGACAATTGTTTAACCAATGATCTTAAAGGTGAAACCACTTCATAGTCAGTTGGAGATTTTATATTTAATATGATTTTTTATTATTATTATAAGTTTCTTTAACTCAGGAGGGAACCACTTGTGGAAATTAGAGTATGTATAATAAAATTACTTTTTTGAATATCGTTGTATAATAAAAGACAGGAACAAAGAGATTAATATTCGTAAAAATAAGATTATAAAGTGGAAATACATTGATCTAGCGATGGAGTATCCAACTCAATTTGATTTAGGTAGTCATTTGAGTGTAATCAGCCTTTTTAAAATTGTGGTAGAAGCTGTTAATTTTGATAGATTTTTATTTTATATTATAAAATATTTATTTTATTAACTAGTTTATTCATTTAGTTTTCTCACATTTCATGAGAGATATCTTTGTATGTTATAGGAAATGGGCAAAGGGTCTTTTAAATACGCATGGGTATTAGATAAACTAAAGGCTGAACGTGAACGTGGTATTACTATTGATATTGCTTTGTGGAAATTTGAAACAGCTAAATATTACGTTACGATCATAGATGCTCCAGGGCATAGAGATTTCATCAAGAACATGATTACAGGTACATTATATTAATAATTTTCTTTACTTATTTATCGACTGTCCATTTTCTTCGTTGATTAATTAAGAAAATTGTGGCTTTATAGGGACATCTCAAGCCGATTGTGCTGTGCTGATCGTCGCCGCTGGTACAGGCGAGTTCGAAGCTGGCATTTCGAAAAACGGCCAAACCCGTGAGCATGCTTTGCTCGCATTCACATTAGGCGTAAAACAGTTAATTGTTGGAGTAAATAAAATGGATTCTACAGAACCGCCTTATAGCGAGACGCGCTTTGAAGAGATAAAGAAAGAAGTCTCTTCATACATTAAGAAGATTGGTTATAATCCAGCTGCTGTTGCTTTTGTACCCATTTCTGGGTGGCATGGTGATAATATGTTAGAACCATCGGAAAAGATGCCATGGTTTAAAGGATGGGCTGTTGAACGTAAGGAAGGTAAGCATTTTGTAAAAATTAGAAATTCTTATTTTCTTTGCTTTATTTTTGCATAAATTTTTAAAATCGTTAAATAACTATTGTTTTACATTATTACACTGCTTTCTTTGTTCTAAAGTGAAACGTATTTACTTTTAAATTTGTGCTGAGCTCTATTTTTAATCAGCTGACCTTAATGTAAATATGATTTATTTATAGGTAAAGCTGAAGGAAAAACTTTAATCGAAGCTTTAGATTCTATCCTTCCACCGGCACGTCCCACTGACAAGCCATTGCGTTTACCATTGCAAGACGTTTACAAGATTGGCGGTATCGGTACAGTGCCGGTTGGTCGTGTTGAAACAGGTATTCTTAAGCCTGGCATGGTCGTAACTTTTGCTCCAGTTGGACTCACTACTGAGGTCAAATCCGTCGAAATGCACCATGAAGCGCTTTCGGAAGCTGTACCGGGAGACAATGTGGGCTTCAACGTAAAGAATGTTTCGGTTAAGGAATTGCGTCGTGGTTTTGTTGCTGGTGATTCAAAGAATAATCCGCCAAAAGGAGCTAGCGATTTTATGGCTCAGGTAAAAATAATTTGTTTTGGTATCTACCTATTTCTTTATAGCATGAAATTAATATATGATACTTATAATGCTACAGCATTTTCGTTTAATACAAGAATATTTCGATTTTCTCATTTGTAGGTAATCATCCTGAACCATCCTGGTCAAGTAGCTAACGGCTATACCCCGGTCCTCGATTGTCATACGGCTCATATTGCATGTAAATTCGCCGAAATCAAAGAAAAGGTCGATCGTCGAACTGGAAAAACGACTGAAGAGAATCCGAAATCGATAAAATCAGGCGATGCTGCTATCGTCAATTTGGTTCCAACGAAACCAATGTGTGTCGAATCGTTCCAAGAATTTCCACCGCTTGGGCGTTTCGCTGTACGTGATATGAGACAGACAGTAGCTGTAGGCGTTATTAAATCTGTCAGTTTTAAAGAAGTGACTGGTAAAGTGACCAAGGTAATGAAATTATTTAAATGCACTTTTCAATTTATTTAATCACAATTCTTTTATACATTGAGTTTGAGGAATCTGCTTAATCTACGCGAATAGATTGGAAAGTTTACACCCTGACACATAAAGGCAAGCAATATACAATTATTAAAAAGTTGACAGCTGAATTAAATGAGTAAGAAAAAGCATTTAAGATGATGCTGTACTGAAAAACCTGAAACTGCAGATCAACTGATCGTAGTTTAATAAATAGCAGAGCGAGTCTATCCCTTGCCAGAGGTTTCAAAACATTTTGAACTACGAATTAGGGGCGTCAGAACTGTCCACGAGATACCAATTTATCACTAACAGCCTGGGTTTGTCAGTACAGAAGGCATGAAGGTTCTGCTTCTAAATAAGCTGTGGGATTGCCGGATAAGTGATGACATCCTTTTTTGGATTCCAAGGAAATATTGAAGGTGGATTGTCTGTCTAAATATCAGCTATAAAAGGACACTACGACTATATTTTATCAGGGGATAATAGGATTAATCTGAGTTATTCGTATAATTATCTCAAACATCGGTGGACCAAGTGTAGGGATCTCGGGGTTGAAAATAATCTAAATAAAAATTGCTGAGCTAGAGATTAGACCACCAAATTTTCAGTCTACTATCTTATATAATAATAAATGTATCAATAAAGTGTAGTGTGGTGTGAATAACCTAGACTCTATATTACCAGTTGACTGCTTATATCAAAAAGTTATGTTTTACACCAAAAGTGTTTGAAACTTCAAAGCGTTAATATATTTAATAATGAAAATGTAAGATGACTTCTTCAAGTGTAATACTGAATAAATTCTGATAATCTAATTTGTTTTTAGAAGTGTAAAACTTTTTTTAGTGTGCTTGTAAATACCTCTGTATTAACTTAACAAGTCATGAAAACAATATACAACAATGGCATAATCCACAAAAGAAATGAATCTAACAGAATGTTCAAAAAGGGCAAACCACCACAAACGTCTTTGATGGCATTGAAAATTCAACAATTGATTTTTAAATTATCATATACTGTGACTTCAATAATCACTGGAGTCAATCCATTAGTGGAATTTTACTCTAATTGTAGTCTTTTCTTCTATGTCGTGTGTAATAATTCTTAATGATTTCTAAGATATTTATTTTTTCGTGGAATATTTTCAAGCAATAAGTTCTAACAAAATTTTTTCTATTAGAAATACATTTCAGTACACAGTATATACTTTCTGTGACACTCAGTAAATCTGTTTTTCTGGTGTCTTTCTTTTTATACCCTGCATGCGAGTATTTTCATTTAGAACCGATTGTCGTGCGAAAGGAAGGACTTCATAAATGCAAGTTACTTTTGAAACGTTTGTCATAGCAACGCAGCTTACTTTATGGTACGTAATTCGCTCTATCTGCGTAATTTCGACCTGTTTTGTATCAAAATACAGATTGTAAAACTTTTACATAGAATCCGTTAATAACTTTCTATAAAATCAATGTATGTCCGGAAATATTCTGCCACTTTTACATGTTAAAAGTTGCTAACGGGGTTAAGGTTACAACCAGGGTTGTAAGCCACCATGTTTTTTACAAATTGCCAACATTTTTACAAATTTGTCAACATCTTGTTTACATATATTAGGGGCGAAAATGATTTGCCAATTTGTTCTCAGCGGAATGGGTATGAACACCCTGACCCAAATCATATTACTTGATAGATTTAATGAAAGCAAACTATTTAAATAAATTTTTGAATTGCAGGCCGCCGAAAAGGCACAGAAGAAGAAATAACTAGCGAGAGGAGTAAAACAAGTCATAAATGCATCTAGCAGCTGTCTTCATCATCTTCAGTCGCTCTACAATAGATGGTTGCAAAAACATTACTTTCATCGCAAAGAGTTCAGAAGGAAAAATTATTTCATCTTTAATCATCTTATTTCAATTAATGCTATTATTACTCGCCTATTATTATTATTACCATTAATATTAGCGTAGTTTATCTATTGTTTTGTGTTTTGTATTATTTATCTTGTGTGTTTTTAAGTTTTAATTCAAAGAAAGCGTATTTCAAAGCACTGATATTTTGTTTAATAATGTTTATTTATTTGTTACTTTGTTTTTTGTAGTAATATAAATCTTTAGTTTATTCGTTACAATTTGATTAATACTATCAGGAATTAGAATGTCTTTTTTCCAAAAGTAGAACAATTTTCAAAATTTATTCCAATCAGTAACAACAGACTCAAAATACATGTTAACAGCTTCTGTAAATACTCTTAAATAAAGAAGCTCTAAACCTAATATGCATATTTATTTATTTACATAAAAATGTAGTTTGTATATTTATATAAATTATTTACTTATATTAAATCAGTTTACACCAACGGTTTCCAATCAATGGAATGCGAATGTGTCCATCGCATGTTATATAGCTGTTATTCAAAGTTTTAGGTATTTCAAAGCAGTTATGTGATTAATTACCAGATCGTAGAGCAGAGCCTATCGACCTTCATTTACTCAGCGCCTTAGGGTGTTTCTAGAATCTAGACGATTAATCGTCATTACTTCTAAAGAACTTTAATTTCATTTACTGCTAAATCTAGAATTCAGTTCCTATACATAAATGTAAAGTACTAAAATCCATAAACTCAATAAATTGCTATTCCTGCATTATTATAAAGCAACACGTCGGTATTTTCTTACTAGTAAAACCAGCACTTAATACAGCTCGACCAGCTATAGTTATATTTATTGAAATTCATAATAATCTAGATCTAAGCGCAACCACATATCAATCACAGTATGCTCTTGTACGAGAGATCGGTGCTTATATTAATATACGAAATAGAAATAATTCTGATCATTGATTTTATACGTTCGTTTTCAAATAGGATTATTAACCTCTAATAGACTTCAAAATGAATCTTGGATGAATAAATCATTCAAACAGAATGATTTATGCATTGTTGGTTGCGCTTAGATATGTGTCAATATAATTACAGTACTTTCCGTGACACCAGCTCTTGTTTTTAAACCTAAATAGATATATAATTATCTATTTTGGTTTCTATATAGCTGCTTATTTCGATGGTACTTATAAACTACAAATGTTAATTGTATATTGTATGGCTATAATTTAGAAATAATATTTTTGAATTAAATTAAAAATTAAAGTATTTACTAATGTGAAATAACTGGAAATTATCCCAAAGATCTATGCATATATTACAATATTTTCTAGTATGAATTATCTTCTGCATAAAATACTTAAAAAAGCCTGTATGGTAGAATTATTTAGTTTCTAAAATTAAATGAAACTTTATCTATGTTTTTAAGAAACATGTTTTGAGTGTCACGTTAAGAAATTATTATTTTTAATTTTTTATTCATAATAGGAATATTCAATTGCAGTTAGAAGCATATACTTTGTACTTTTAAGTTTTGAACACACCCAATGAGATCCCGTTCGTTTTGAAATCTGACAACGTCGAAGAATAGTATTGCCATATGTCAATTTAATTGCAGATATCTTCGGTGCGTAATAATTTCACAAATAGAAGTTTCACACGATCGTGCTATTTAAATGTTTTTAACTAATGAAAATGGCTCCTCGTAGAAACATAAAGTCAGAAAAGAATACAAATAGTGCAAGTTACTCTAATAAGTCATTAACAGATGTGTTGTGTCCGATATGTAGATATATCTTAATAGAACCAGTAACTCTACCTTGTAGTCATCATTTTTGCCAACCCTGTTTTGATGGTACACTCAATAATGCAAATTTAACTTGTCCCTTATGCAGGGTTCGTTTTGGGTCTTGGCATAGGATAGCAAAACGAGATAATAAAGTAGTTGACGAAGCACTTTGGCTTTGTGTGAAAACAAAGTTTCCAATTCACGTAGAAAATAGACTGAATGGAATAGATGAAGTCATTCAAGGTAATAAAATTTTATAAAGAATTACTTATTGAACAAAAGTTTACTTTATAACTTTTATAGATATTGCACCAATAAGAATATGTAAAACAGGTCAAGTACGAAAAGAATATGAGGTACAGAAAGAAAAGGATAATGAAGATTTACGGAAGCAAAAAGAACAAGAAGAAAAGGCTAGTGCAACATTAATTTCTCGATTAAAGAAAGAGGAAGAAAATGAAAGATTAGAGCGAGAGGAAAAACTAAGACTTGATGAAAAATTGGCTAAAAAATTGTCGTTAGAAATGAAAAAAATACCAGGCAAATTGATCTCAAAAAAAGGATCTAATACAAGATCAACAATTCAAAGGACAAAAACAGGAAGACAAAAAATTGTAAAGAAATTGCCAAAGTCATTTGAAATCATGTTTAATAAAAACAAAGATCGGCTAGCTGGTTCTGATGGCTCGTCAAATCAAGATACTGACAGTGCCGATTCTATTGAAAGGGAGTGTAGATACTTTCAGCCAATACATAGTGGAAATATTCCACTTCCTATAACCTCAACAATTTTAAAAGTACCTGCAAGACTTGTTACATCTCCTAGTGTTACACCCAGGTATTTTCTATCTCACTTCTATTTCTATATTTATGTTATATTAATAATGAAAATACTTAGATTGTGTCAATCTTGATGAATCTGAAGTACTTCTTTTTTCGAAAACTAATATATTTTAGAATTATTTCAAAAGATTTGGACGCTTTCCACTAAACCTAGTTGTCCACAATTGATTGGTAAAGCACGTGTAATTTTTCAGAGCGTTTACCTCCAGTCTATCATTTTTCTAGCGTTAGTTTTTTTATTTTGTGTGTAAGTGCTTCAATCTTTTCTTTTGTCCATGTAAACGTAAACGATCTTCGAAGTTTTAATGTTTTGAGCTTTCAAATTCCCAGTTGTTTGAGCACTGGTATATGCTCAAGTGTCTACCATCTTATAGGAAGATTATTCTTCTGGATGACGTTTTTCAAGAGTATTTTGAAGGAAGCAAACAAACAGTATTAACAGCGGAAACATGACAAGCAATTGGACTTAAGGAGGCGACTTTCTTTCTGTTTATTACATTTTTCTCGAACAACTAGTTTATTCTCAAAAACTTAACCAATGTGCTTTTTTGGAATCGTAGAAATATATATTGTTTCGTCATGTTATTGAGGTACACCATATGAAACGATGCTTGTCAAGCGATATAGTGTAGGTCTGCACCATTTTACACGGTTTTCTTTTTAAACTTCAGTCAATTGTGGGAAATCTGAAGGTAATAAACTCAACTACCATCAAATTTTCGAGAAAATAGTGTTAATTGTCTCAGTATAATATTAAATATAAAATATATCATTATCATTAACTATTGACATCATTAATCAAACAAAGAATTTTATTGAATAAATTGAAATATATAAAAATAATCATACTACATCAACAAAATGTCAATATTAAGCTGCTGATTATAATACCCTGAAACAATTCTCATTTAAAATAATTTTTTGCTGAGTTGACTATGTACTGTAGGTTTTTTTGATTTTCGATTTTCTGGACTCCAGGTAATAGAACGTTAAGAAGCATTTTTCTCTTTTTCCGTCTAGAAATATTTCTTTTCTGAAGAAATAGAAATTCCAGATTAATAAATTTATTAATAGCTGTACTTCAAGGTCTTTCAAATCATGCGTGATTTTTAATTTTTTGTGTGTGCCGATAAGCCGTAACCAAGCCTCTGTAAATTTGTATATAGATAATTCAGAAAAAATTACACATATTATGCACTTTGAATTTGATGAAATGTGTATTTTACCTACGCTTATAATAACTAAAGGTTTCTTTCTGATAGCTTATATAAATAAACAACATTACTTTTGAAAAGAATTAAAATTAATATTTTTAGTTCTCCATCTGGTGGTAGTCGCTTTAAATACAACAACGGTGTGTCGGCGTTCGTTCCTTATGATCCGATATCTGTTTTTATTCCACATCTAACAATGTTTTCCCGAATACATGAAGACATTTCATTGCATCAAAGTGAAATTGAGAAACTTAGAAATGTATTTGATGAAAATAGTCGTAGGAAATTGAAAAGAAGGTGCCTTGTGGAACCTTCTAAGGAGCCAAATACAAAGAGGTTTATATATTTCTTTAAATATGACTTGGAAACGATTTTAATAAATTATTACTAATGCGATTTTAAATTCTTATTTTCTATAGGTCGCCGGTTTTACTGAAAAAACCGGAATTACTTATGCGAGACTCGAAGGCTCGTTCTAGTTTTGATTCTCCGTGTTTTGGTTTCGCAAAGGAGAAAGATAATTCTATACAACTAAAAGATAAAAGATTGGATATCATATGTAATTCGGATCCCCAAAGCATTTATTGTTCTCCTTTGTTAGGATTTCCATCGGACAGTCCTCGTTTGGAAGATTATAACGAAGGATTTAAAGGTTAATATAAAATGTTTAATGTTAATACTTAAAGTTTATCAACGTATCTATCATTTGTCGGTTATACCATCACTACAATCCTAAGAATACACGACTGTACATTCCAATATTGAGAAAAGTGATATTCAAGATATATATATATATATATATATATATAACTTAACTCGTGAAACTTTTCATGATTAAGCACATTTCTGTTTTTGGTATTGCATAATTAATTAAGTCTTTTTCGATAAATTGAAAATCTAAATATTTTGTGGAATCATTAGTTATCTTCTTTGCGAACTTTCGAAAAATGACATAGTTATAATTTGGGAATAACTGCCTAAAAGAACATCTTTTTAGCATTTTTGTAAGTTTTATACAAAATTAAACATGGAAAAGAAAAATCTTTTAAGCAGTAACTTGAAGTAAAGCAATCTATATAATAAAAATGAATTGGTTTTTTGTTGGTAAGCGTTTCTAACACTTCAAGTAAGGTTTTTAGGGACAGGAAAATTGGAAAAGTTGGCCCGGAAAATTTAATCTGGAATGAATATATAAATAAAAAATTAAATGCTCTTTGTTGGTAAGCGCATCACTTGAGAACGGTTGGATCGATTTGGCAAATTTTTTTATGTTCCTAACAGCCCGAATAATGATTTTTAGGCCGCGCGTATGATGCAAAACAAAAATAATCTAAAGGGCTTATATCTGGAGCTTTTGTAGATATTTTGTAGATCTTTTTTGATATAATCGGGACCTCGGCGAGTGCTGAGACACTGTGTGCTACTTATTAGGGTATAATTTTAGTATTTCTTTTTCTAATAGGGTTTTAAAATGTTGTCAATATATATTGAGTATTAACTTTGACAGTTTTTGGCACTTTAATTAAAGGTAAAATACCACGACCAGTGATACCCGCAACTACTATATAAACCTTTCGGTTAAGTTTCATGGCAATTCTTCAACCATTTGGTATATTTTGACCACGACGTACATACAATATCTTACGAATACCTTTACAATTATCTAGATAGAAGTATGCTTCATCAAGTATTCAATTCGTTTCATGACAAATTCGCTCTTGCTACTAGCCAAATGATTTTCGTACAGCATTCTTGAATTACTCATTCGATTTTTCTTATAAGTCGCTGTTAGCAAGTGTACTAATTATGTTTTGTACAGTTTATTTTAAAGTTTGTAATTGTTTGCTATGGTTCTTTGGCTTGGCGGATTGGCTGAAGTGATCATTTTTTTTCACCTTTTCAATATTTGATGTCTAGTGAAATTTAAAGAATCTTCACCTGTTGAGGTAGCCAAACTTTTTTTGCGAAACAATTAATAATTCGGATCACTGTACTTTGAGAAATTACCATTCCTTCAGTTTTTAATTGTTTGACAATTAATCTTGAAGACATGCCATACTTGAAAAGAACTTTTACGCGACTGTCAAGTATCTGGTTGTTATTTTTCGACATTTTTGTTCTAATAAATCGAAAAATAACAGACGATTTATTAGAACATGAATTTTGAAAAGGTATTGTAATGCTTAACAAACTGTCGAAACTCAGTGATTTTTAACTGTCAACTTTTCTCATAGTCTACTTATAAAATGTAATCATATTTAAGTATCTATATTCTGTAATCACTGGATTTATAAAACTATTTCTCATATAACGTCGGTTTTTTGTTTTGGAATACTCTGCAAAATCCACAACAATATCAGCCGCCAAATCTGCTTTATAATAGAGCTTTGTTAACTGCTCTTATAAATAGTGGGGCCTATGAACAATCTCCAGAGATTGTGCAAAATCTATGCATTTGAGTTTGGATTTCCCTTAGTTATGGGATTGGTAAAAAGCAGTGTGCAAGCTTTTCTATTTTTAGTGTACGGTTCTCTCTTTAGTTTACGCTGTTAGGATTTTTATCTACTTCTCTCTCTGTCTTTTTTTTAAGTTCCAACTGTTTCAGAAAATTATTCCGATTTGCTTTCTGTTTCGTCTGTTGATGGTTCACAATTGTCTGAAGATGAACATTTCTCTAAAAAAGAAAGTTTTAGATAAATATCCAAAATCTCTAAAACTTTCTTTTTTCTGTCGCGAACGTCGTAAGAATTTGAACGTGTATTAAAAATAAACATTAAGTGTTAAGGAAACAGCAATCAAAAATCATGTAGCTCTTAAAATAATTGTACTCTTAACACAGTTGGTTCGGTTTGTGGCATTGTAGTAATGATATTATAATAACATATTCTTTCCAATGTATTACAATAACATATTCCTTCCGATCTTTCACAGGTTATGAAAGATTACGCGATTATTGTCAGCCTAGTACAAGCAAATCTACTAACAATCATCTGATGCAATCCTCTGAATGCGGATCACAAATAGTTCTGCCGTCCTTGGAAGAACGAAAACGGCAAGAGCAGTCAGATCGTGAATTTGCGAAAAAATTGCAAGAGCAATTTAATAAGGAGCGTTACTCAATTAGAAGCAGTATTATTAATAATCAGCCATTAGGTGAGCAACGGAAAGATGTTCAGGTAAGTAATAAAGCTAGATTGCGTCTAAAGGTTGGTAAAAAACAAAAGCAGCTTACTTTATTCGAGCTGATGTCTAAGTCAAAATGTTCATAAAATTGTGTATTAATGTTATCAAAAATCTGCTAGCATTTAGTTAATTAGTTTTAATAAATTTCTAATCATTCTATTTTTTATATACTAATATTTATGTACTGCGTTAGTTAAAGTTATACATTTAATAATACATTTATTAAATAATACATTTTTAATTTTATTGAATTGTGCGAAATGTGTAGATGATTCATTCAAAATATTTTTGTAACAGGTTAGAAAAAAAAAACCTGAAATGCGACATCGATTTTTAGCTAAAATAGTTCAAGTTTATTGAAACTCAAATAATACCTGTAGAAAAGAAAACGTTACATACTTCCATGAACTTCCTAAAAATAATGTTAAAGCATAATTTTCTTTCTTTTTCTCTCCTTTAAGGGTTCAATAACGATTAATAGGCAAAGATTTTTTAAGCATAACATCATCAGGATTATAATAATTTTGTTTTAATTGATAAGTTCATGATTTTATGAGTTTTATCATCCAAATAATTGAAATGCGAATCAATTAATGCATAACTTGACATTTGTAGAATCTAAACTTCAATAACCAAGTTATTTATTTCCACAATTTGTCTTCCGATATATATTCTGAGTGGTTCAAAGTCAGAGAAGCCACAATACGTTTGCAGTGCTCAAAATATATTGCCTCCACATAGCTTTGTGTCACTTCTTACTAAGATTCGTAATTATTTTAAATATGTGGCTTTTATGTTATTTTTTCCAAAACTCGGTTAATATTACTGAGACTTCTTCTATTGTAGCTTTAATATGAGCTTTAATAAGTTTCTTAAATTATAAACTTTCAAATTGAAACTGAAGATTACGCTCTCCGAGATCACTTCATGTGGATAATAGTTTAAAAAATGAGGCGCGGAAGCAGTACCGTAGCTCAAAAACTTTAGACTTTGTTCTGAATATTTTGGCCTATACCAATATTTTCGCTTATGAACATCGTGTACTCCATTGTAATATGTAGGTTTTAAAACTTCCTATGTCTTGAACTGTTCGTTCATCACTGTTAAGTTTTACTTTTTAAATGGGGATCTGACAATTTCCAAGCCTTTGGTTAAACCTTTCTAACCAGTCACAGGAAGCAGCAGAGCAACAACAAAATGATTTTCTTTTAAACATATCTTTATTTCACTAACTGATATCACAACAAATTGATCAAGCTTTTGTTTGTTTTTAATGCTATCATCTACAATTTAATGTCCTCATTATATTCAATTATTTGACCTTTGTTAATAATTTTGATTTTGTAGTTATCGATAGAAAATTCTTTTATACTTCGACATTATTACCATAAGAAATTGTTCTCAAATAAGTTTTACTCATGTGGGAAATCGTTAATAAGGTAGATGATTTTTTTACTATTTATTGATGAGAATAACTGATGAGTTGAACATAATAAGATAAATCAATACAATAAAGATAAAATTTGAACTCGTCTGTGGGCTGAGGCATTAATTATGTTCTTCTCCGGGTCTACCCTCCTCTCGTCAGCAGCGGTCACTGTAACAAAATAGCGGTAGTAGACCCGCTTAAGAACATCGCGATTGCCGTTGTCCAAAGACGTTCAATATCCACTATTTATTTACAGTACATTGCTTTATTTTATTAGTTCTTCCTGTCAATAGATATTTTAATAGAAGCCATATATCTTATTAATAATTTCGCAACTAGTATCACAGGCAAAACACTAGACAAGCTCAACTTTGTATGGCTACATCGTAACGTGTATAATTAGAATTACTGTTCCATATTTCACATCACTCAATGATTTTAACGAGGCGAATGCTTGTCTTTTTATGTGATTCCCAGTGTTGTTGTATAACACGTAAACTCGTGCAACTGTTAATGTTCTAGTTATATATATATATTAAATATATTTACCAAGTTTGTTATAATGTCAAGATCTCACATGCTTAGCTTTTTGTTTGTCAATTGTATTTTTATAGAATAATGCTAGATTATCTGCATCCATCATACATTTTCCTCGCACTTCGCAAATCAACTGAATATGATATTAATAAAATATGAATAGGTTTGGTCAAAGTGTGGTATTTGTTGAAATTCGAATAATCATAAGGTTTTCTTTTCAAAATTTTATTAAAATATGAGATCATTTCCCATTTAAAAAATTAAATTATTCAGGTTTCCATTTAAATTTTAAATGGAAACCTGTTATTTTAAATTTTAAAATTGTTAAAGGTTGATGATAATGTGGAATCAAGAATATTATTTAGGCTAAAGTAAAACACTTGCTCGTCAGAAGAACTGTGAAAACAGACTTACGTTTATTGATTATTACACTACATATACGGTGTTGCCAAACATATAATAGAGTATCAATATTTAGGGCTAACTTTAACAAAAATAACCAGAAAATTTACTTAAAATAAGTAGTAAATTGACTTTTAATGAGTTTTGGGTTGTGATTTGTTGATTGAAGTTGTTGGAAGCATGTTTCGGAAACTATTAAACGATTATTTTTTCTATCTGATTTTTGGATTTTCATATAAAAACCTGGAATTTCAGAAAGTACATCTATATTAGTTTATATAAAATATTATGGTTCTCGGTATAAATTGCTATATTCTCGCTGAAGTTTTCAGCAAGAATATATTCTTGCTGAAATTTAAGTAAAGAATAATTGACTTGATTGTTATTTCGGACTTTGGATTTTTTTGTTACAATTTTTATAACTTAAATAATTTATTGGTGCTTCCTCATTTAGTTTTATTTTTGCGACAGGTTACGCCTATTATAATATAGAGATCATCAGGCATGTAGGTTTATAACCCCTGTTATTTTTATAACCCCATGTTAATCATAATTGTTTTTGTTTTTAATTAACGATCACCTTAACGAAATAACAACTTTCAACATTTTCGAACAGAAAAAGTAAATTATCAGAAATTTAATATAAAGTATTTTATATAAATAGTGTAGTATAATTTTGTTTAAATCGTAATCAAACGACGCATAAATCACATAAACGCCACTAGCTTGTCCTTGTGGGCTCAGTGCATTGCCCGTCATTAGTCATTTTTCTATTATTGTGGAATTTACATAGCCACAAAAATTTTATATTATATTAATATTATATGGTAACCTTTTAAGTATAAAACCAAGCCCAACAAACAATAAATCATATACATACCTTATTAAAATTTACGTTTATTGTTGGTCTTGGTTTTATACTTGAATAAAATAAATTTTTAAAATGTTACGATATTAATATAATATAAAATTCTTGTTATCCAAGTTGCTCTGTATTGAAATTTTTTAGTCTGGTGACGAGACGATTGTTGTTCTTGAAACGCGTAACTTGCTAGGTGGTTTTATTCCATAAACCGTTTGTTTTGGATATTGTTTGATTTAATTCGAGTACTTAATTAATAGGAGTAAGTTAAATATTCGAATGCTAAAATCATTAAGTACATATTTGTTGAAGGAACGCTATTAGTGAAGACTGATATGCATAATTGTGCAAAATTCTGAAACAAGCTGTTAAACAATTAAACAGCAGAAATTTTATTTTATATTGATTGAATATTTATTCTTTGCATGAAATTTGTTTTTGCAATTTAGCTTTTATTTATTTTTTTTTCTTTTGTAAATTTAATATTTTTGCGTTTTAGAAGTTGGCTGTTTTGTAGCGAGTTACGGATATCTAACTTTTTACAAAAGTCAATTATTCTTTACGTTATGGTCATAGTTTATAAAATTATTAATGATTATAAATTAATAACTGAAATGTTCTGAAATGAATTGTACGGTTGCTTCGATACCTAAGTTGATTATTTAGTATTTGGAACTTTACTAGGCAGTAAAACCTGGAGTGTATGGTAAAATGATGAGATTTATATTTTTATATGTTGTTTTTTATTACTTATAATGAATTATCATTGTTAAATCTAATCACTTGAGAACGTTATTTTATTGTCATACAAGTATTTTATCCATTTTCAAGGGGGAATTAAGTACTAAAAATTATTTATTCTTATACTTATATTATCTGTATTTACTTTGATTTCAGAGTAATTTTTATATATTTTGATCAAGATTTAATATATGAGACCTGCCTAAAATTGTATCATTGGAATCACTCATTTTTATAAATAGAACCAATACATTGCGTTGAAAATTAAATAACCTAGTTTCTTTCAATCAAAATTTGCTAGAATAACAAGTATTGAGCAAATAAATACTTTGAAAGTTTACTTGCATTTTTATAGCGTTAACTTAAAGTTGTAACAGAATTCACAAAGAAAAGATACTAAAATTTTTTTTTTAATATCAGCGGTGAGCATTAGCGGCGTGTCCGTATCGGATGGTCGTATAATTAGTTCATCGGCCGCGCCACTAGATTTTGCCTGTCCCATTCGACGCCACTCTAGCCGTTCGTTGAAAAAGGAGCGAAGCAAAAAAGCTTCGACCTTGTCGAAGCTTCGTATCTAATTAGTACGTGACGGCTAGTGTTCTACTGATTCGTTTGCCGCTTAAGCCTTGAAACATGGACTAAGGGGTCCTTGAAACATGGTTTCAGTTAGTCCGGTGTTTCAAATGTCTATTGTATTTATTTGGGGTTTTATTCTTAACAATATAAAAAAATTGGAAATTGAAGTTAATATTTCATTCGTTTTAAATTGGTGTTAAAAATTATGTCATAATAAATTATTAAAACTATTTAAATATTAGTATTTATTAACTTATAAATTAATGCTATATAAATTTTTTATGGTAAATAATAATTAAATGTGCAAAATTTTGTACAATGTATGAAGTATTTGTTCTGTACATCTATTAAAAAAATGTTTATTTTTACGCTATACGGAAAAAATGATCTTCAAAAGAACAAAAATTTTTTAGCATAATTATTATAAAAACTAGATTGGTTTAGTGTTAAATTTTTTCATGTTACTAAAAATTTCTGAGTAGATAAGTGCATTTAGTTCTCCCTAAAACAAGAAAATGAAAAACGAGTATTGTTTATTAATGTACACTATTAAAACGTTTTAAATTTTGTGGTATTATTTTTATGGCTCTATTGTTTATGCCTAATGACAAAGTACAGAGATTTATAAATTAAATGCTAATTACAACTTCGAAATTTAAACTTTTCGTTCAAATCACAATATGACAACAAACTTGCAGCTAAACATAAAAGTATTTTGGTTAAATCAGTGGTTCTTAACCATATACGTGGAATACTCCTTACTAACTCTAACCAAAAGCTAGTAAGGGGCTCCCCAGACACAATTAGTAATTTTAAATGTAATTGCCACAGCCATTACTAGCGAAGCAAAAAAAAATCGTAAAACAATGTTTATAAATTTTCGGAATCCTCCTAAAAATCTTAGCCCTGGGGGACACTATCCCCCAATTAACAACCACTGGGTTAAATTACATTCATTATTTACACATCCTATTTCCTCTTAGAATAAAATTTTATATTCGATTTTCACTACAGTATTTTGAATATTAAATTCATTGGCAGACTATTAATACTTTTGATAAGAATTTGTAGTGACTTTCATGTTGCTATATAATAATGTAAAGTAATATACTGGCATGATTTAAATGTGTACTTTGTTAGTATGTATTTTTAAATTCATTTTTATTAATTAAAAAGTAAAGTTTAAACATAAGACATTTGCTCTCTTCCAATGATATTATCCAGAATTACAAGCTTCGTATGTCAAAAATATTATATAATGTTGATTTAATATTGAACTGTGATCAGTTTATTATGCATTTAAGTCATAAATTAGTATTTTAATATTTCACATTGTATTGACAAGAATATTATTTATAAGTTATTTATTTCATTGATGATGCACGTTGGTCTATTTCAGACACTCTTATGTTATAAGCTTTTTATATAAAATGAAATAGAAACTTATTACTTAACGCACATAGGTACAATCAAACGATAGAATTACTCAATAATTCATAATATAATAAATATTGTGCAACTTTTTCTAGTGTCTCATAATTGATTGTTGAGTCATTGATTATATATATATATATATATATATATATATATATATATGTATATATATATATATAGACATATATATATATATATCTTTTTTTACACGTCTTTTTTT
>WYDF02261683.1:0-19158 GCA_009867245.2 Adranes taylori
TGTAAACTTTATTTTCAATACAGCGATAAATATAAACACTAGAAATCAACATTTAAATAAAAGTTAATTAATTGCTAACTTGTTAATTAATAATTAATTGTTAACTAAATAACAATATAGTTACATTGAAATAAAATTATTTACTCAGAATTAAAATCAAAAGAACTTAAGGTGTTTCTGTTCCTTTAACCAAACTTTAGAACAAAATAAATGTCTACTCACATCTGTATATTTGCCATAGCTCCCACAAGAAAAATACGCCTCCTTTAAAATTAACTTTTAAACATAGCTTACAACTTCTAATAAAGTGCAGAATAATTCTGAGCGTTTGGTCTATTGATTTCTTGCTTTCATATTTTCGGTCGACCGTGTCGCCACCTCGCGTACTAATCTTCTAGCAAAAGTTTGTTACATCTCACTCCTGCTTATTAAAAAGTTCATTATCGCTCTCTAACATATAAGAGCATAAAACTTATTTGCATAAAAACTACTTTCTTTTCCCCTTTGCTACTAATTTATTTCTTCGCCACGGCAAGTTTTTTCTCCTCGGCCGTCTACCAAGTGGCACCTGCGTTCTAACTCCTTTACGCGTGTATCTATTCTACCTCGATTGAATCCCGATTACCCTTAGATTGCCTATTTAAAATATTTTGAGATCTCTACATTAGAATCTCAAGAAATGAATACGTCTAATAGTTTTTTGGCTTTACATTATCATGGATGCAATTAAATACTATGCGGTTCCTTTATTTTAAGTTTCTAAGATAATAAACATTAAATACAAGAATTTTCTATATTAAATCAGTATAAAATTAATCACCATATGACATTGCAGACTAGCTAATCAGTAATTAACTTTGAACACTTACATATGCGTTGTTGTCATTTTTAGAGCACTTTTACTTTCCGATTCACTTGATTATATTCTATTTGTTATTTATTAGAAACATTTCCCATACAACTTCTGACGGTCGCTACTTAGAGTTCCCTAATTTACTGAGTAAAATTCTATTGCTAATAAGGTGTTATGAGTCTCTACACATTACCCCACTCCAAATTAAAATGACGCAAAGCATTGAGTACACTACACAGTATTTGCTCTACTTATAACATACCAGACTTGTACGAATTCCTACCACTTACGGAACTCATTTTATCCGTCAATTAGTAAAGTGAATGTGTAATATTTGCATCACGAAGCAATAACCGAAATATAAGTATGTCTGAATTAATACATTTGCTTCTGATTTCTTGTTCATATTGAGTCATGTTAATGATATTGAGTCAAGTGATCATATTGAGGTCATCATATTGAGAGAAGTAGTGATTAATATTGTAACGAGGCAATTTGTGCTCGTTTTGATTTAGTTCTATGATAGATAGTTTTGTATGCTTGATCTTTGTAAGTAATTAGGGATGGTTAGATTTGGTGAAATGTTGTTATTACGTAAGCATGTCGGTGTGCTAGACGAACTAGTTGGAGAAACGAGGCAGTCGTCGTAGTTTTACTATAAATAAGTTCTACAATTAAAACGTAGAAATAATCATTGACCCTATTGTAGTTAATTAAATCTTAAACAAATACTTTTACTAACACATCAGGTGCCACCGACCTATGCAACAAGCGTAATGTGTGAGTGAGGAGTCGCTGTTGTCAGTGTATCTGTTATTAAATAGATCTGATTAGGAGCCACTCAGTAGATAGTACAGCGTGGTGTTATCAGTGAGTATATATCTAATTGGTAGTAATCAATAGTTAGTAAAAGCATACCATATTATACCGTATTAGTTTCAGTAAAAAAGTATATCTGATTGGATTTACAATAATCAGTAGGTTGATAGGTAATTAGGTGATAATACATTAAATTGTAGCAAATGAGTAGAGGTAGAGAGAAGGTACTGAGAGATATCGATCGTGATCATCGTTGGAAATTAGCTAGCCACAGAAATGAATAAACGCTGCACAGTGCCCACAGAGAGGAATAATAGTGGTTAAAAACTGAACCCTTGGCGGCCAGGGTTTTGTAAATAAAATCATGAATTAAATTAAATTTTTAAATAAGTTAGACATGGGGCATAGTAGTGGCATAGTAGTGTACAGTATAATTAAATAGTTCTTTTGAGTTTGAGTTCTTTGAATAAATAAATTTAAATTGATTAGGCAACGAGTTTATTTATTGAGATAAATTTAAATGAATTAATAAGGTAGTTGTGTGTAAATATATCTCGATAGTTAATGTGTTAACTATCGAGATACATTTCTAATTAAATCTGAAAGGTTTGCACCACGTTAGCAATTGCAATCTTGCGTATTATTCTATATATTGTTGGGAAACTGGGGATTATAACTTCATTTCGTAAGCAGTGAAATTAAAGCAGGATTTAAAGTGAATCGCATTTTGTAACTATTGTACGAAGGATCCCGTAGGGTAAGAGGGACCACTACGTCTCCCATTGATAAGATTCTCTCTTTCTCATCGTGTTGGGGAGCAAAATCACCCCCAAATTTAAACGAGACAATATCCCCTTGGAATCGAATAGTTCGTTCAACATTTGAGTCATTTTGTACGAAGTGATTACCCAATTTTCTTTCCAATTTGAGTCCTTCGTCGATGACTGTAAATGCAACTGGTTCAAATTCTTCTTCATCACGATCATTGTCACACTCACTAATTTCATCAACCATGTTATATAAATCATCTTCACTTAGTTCTTTATCAGCCACTACTGGTGCAGTATCTCCTTTAGTAAAATTGTCGAAACCTTCTCCACTCCACCCAATGTATCCGTCAATTATACTATCTGAGAATATTCGTCCTTTAATGGTGAAATAGAAGCTTCAGCTTTAACTACATTTGGTCACCATTTATTCCAACAGCTATTGAGCGTTGATTGCTTAATCCCAGTATATAATATGTTTAACTGAAATTTTTTCCAAACATTAATAATTGGGGAGAAAAATTAGTTATTTTCCGTTCGTTCTAAACACTGCGCAAAGGCTCGTTTTATGTACAGAGCCTTAAATGTCGAAATTATCCCCTGTTCCAATAGCTAAAATAATGAAGGAGAATACTTGATACAACATATGAAGATTATTCCAGGATTTGCAAACCAGTGGTGCATCCCTCCCTTGGGTGGCATAGTGAGATAGTAGGGGATGGGAGCAATGCATATGCATTTTCGAAAACAAAACTATTTAACGAGATAAATCCGACTTAGTAATTCATTCTTTTGTAAAAATATAATATGAATATTTTCGATTGTTGTTCAGAACAGCTTACCGCGTCGATTACAAAGCAATGATCGTATACGTTTTCTAACATAAGAAGTAGGAGTGCGATTGCGATAATAGTAATTATTGTTATTCTCGCTTTCCTCGATGACCGTTGATGAATAGAAATCTTTTTGATTTATACCGAGGCAATGAATTTGTAAGTATGTTTTTTTTAATTTAAGATATAAAATAGCATTTTTAATTATTATTGATATAATAAATATAAGTTACATAAACATTTGAATAGAAATTCATTGGTCTGTTTCTATATAAGTTCGAACTTTCTTTTTATTTTGAAATTGATTTCTTTTAAGAATTTTTCTTAATATTTGTTTCATTAATATAAAAAAACTAATTTTAAATAAAACTAACTACAATGCACACGATAAAATATAATACAGCGCACTAATAATTAATAAAAATGATTAAATACTTAATTTTATGTTTTTTCTTTGTCAGTATGAGGAATAAATTTATTAAGTTTAAACGGAACGAGAACGGTACTTTATCGCGATACATTTAGAGAACGAAACGCTCCATCTCGTTCCGAGCGTGAAACTATAATTCCCATCTCTACTTTGTTTACATATTTAGTTATTATAATAATTATTTAAAACAACAACGCTTGATATCGGACTCTCATTAATTCATTTAATTAATAATCGCAATAAGTAATTTCTTAATAAATCATAAATTAAATGAGAAATTCTCTACCAATATATATAAATTGAATAATCTACTTTATCAAAGAAATATAATATGTATAATTAAATATAATCTAATATATATTAATCAATCAATTAATCATAGTAAATTAGTTAAATGAAGAAATATATATATAATTATATATATATATATATATATATATAATCCAAGATGTGATCGTGACACATTAAAATAAAAATATAAAAGCTAGGAGAAATGGTCAAGGCCAACAGCTTCTACAAACCTACACACATCTATACAAATAAAAAAACACAAGTGCGCGTCCATAAGAAGCGAGCTTGTTTTATCTATGCACAAGTGCATTGTCATATTTAAAATTTACGATGTCTAGTTTTTTTATGAACGAAGAGAGGCGACCGGTTAACGTATATTTTTCTTTTGTCCGCTTATGAAAGTTTGGACAGGAAATTTCATCCTACCACAATTCTCTGAATGTTCGTTAGGCTTTTTACCCTTTTGGCGCTTAACAATCTGATTTGATATTAGTTTAACGTATTTTTGAGGGAGGCATTTTTCTATTAGATACTTTGATATTTTGGCCGCGTCAAGCTGCTATTTCCACCGCGATGGTGTGACAACCACCTATTAATAACTACCACCACTTGCATTTTCACTATATACATGTCAACTAAATAATGCAACTTTGATCCTTAAATTTTCTTAACGTATCAGGAAGAGACTCAATTTTCGAGTTAATTTTTCTAATATTCAGTTGATTTTTCTTATAATATATGTTCTTATGGACGATTGATACAGAACACCGACATTGATCAAATTAGTCGAATATTTGTTGATAAATTGAGTCCCCATTTTGATCCATTTTGATCCAATATATTTCTTATGTAACTTTTGTTACAAAGGCGCAATAGTATAACTACTGGACCCAAAGTCACGCTATCTACAATGACGCTACTATTGTGCATGTGTTAAGTCATCGAAGTTAGTATGTTTGCTGTCTGTCTGGCCGAGTTTACACCTTACCTACTTAAATCTTACAATTAAGGTGGATTGGAATATAATCGATTGGAGTTAAAATTGTTTTGTTTCGTCTTAACCAGTTTATTTTCAACACCTATTTTTTTATTTGCAGTTTTGATGCTTCATGGTTAAACCTCCACGCTGGCATTATTTAATAGAGTAAATTATGAAATTAATATTCTTATTACTTGTGTCTCGGACAAATGTTTACACCGTCCGGGACTCGAAGCCGAATCTCTCGATTGCCGGTCGATGATCTTCCAATTGAGCTAAAGGGCATTTATTCGAATACACAAATAACTTTTAATATGTATTTGTTTTCCGTATCTATTAAGATAGGCAACTTATATATCAGGATTTGTTTTGGCCACCTGTTTACTACCGCCGATCGATTCATTCGTCATCGGGTAGATGGAGCGTCCTGGATGTTTTTATTAATTTTTTTTTCCGCTTTGCTGGCGGTCGCATGTTTAATTTAATATTTGATGTTTAATTTACACACAGTTTTTGATGAGGGAAATTATTGATGTTTCTTTGAAAATTATTGATGAGGAAAGATTATTGATGAGGGAAAGTATTGTTATAGTGGGTAATTATTGATATGAGGGAAATTATTGATGTTGGGAAATTTTTTGATGTTTCGTGGTTAAACCTCCACGCTGGCATTATTTAAATCCACGCTGGAGTAAATTATGAAACTAATATTTCTTATTACGTGTGTCTCGAAAAATGTTTACCCCTTCTGGGACTCGAACCCGGTCCTCTCAATTGTCGGTCGATTGCTCTTCCAATTGAGCTAGCGGGCCCTTATTAGAAGACACAAATAATTTTTAATATGTATCTATTAAGATAGGTGGCCAAAACAAATCCTGATATATAAGTTGCTTATCTTAATAGATACAGAAAACAAATACATATAAAAATTATTTGTGTCTTCGAATAAGTGCCCGTTAGCTCATTTGGAAGAGCAATTGACCGGCAATCGAGAAGTCCGGGTACGAGTCACGGACGGGGTAAACATTTTTTCGAGGCAGAAGTATTAAGAAATATGGGCTTCATAATTTACTCTTAAATAATGCCAGCGTGGAGGTTTAACCACGAAACATCAAATATTCAATTAAACATGCGACTGGCAGCAAAGCGGAAAAAGAAATTAATAAAAACATCCAGGAGGCTTCACGTACCCGATGACGAATGAATCGATGGTAGCAAACAGGTGGCCTGATATATCCTGATATATAAGTTGCCTATCTTAATAGATACGAAAAACAAATACATATTAAAAATTATTTGTGGCTTCGAATAAGTGCGCTTTAGCTCAATTGGAAGAGCATCGACTGGAAATCGACAGGTCCGGGTTCGAGCCCCGGACGGGGTAATCATTTTTTTGAGACCCAAGTAATACGAATATTAATTTCATAACTTACTCTATTTATTTGTTAATTTAATTTTTTTAAACCATCTAAAGCGACAATGTGTAAGAAAACTACTGTATAAAACAAAAGAGAAATATTTCGTCCTTCAGAGCAGAATACAGGAAAGATATCCTATAACAAAATGATTCAATTTTTTTCAAATTTTCTATAATTGTATTATTTTCGGAATATGCCTTGTATATGTGATAATAAATAATAATGTATATGTAATAAAGATACTGTTATAAATCAATTTTATTGTGAGAATTAGAAATACCCTATATCATAAATTGTAGAAGACTCATAGGTTTTAAATGTGACCGTTTTGTATATCTTGTTTCCGCGTTTATGTTCATGGTTTTGTGTATAGTGTTGTGCTTATTTGTTTTATATATGTTCATCGTTGTTCCTTGGCTGTTCTTGTCGGTGCTGTTGTTATTGTTCGTTGTTGATCTACTATTTGCAAAACGGTCTTATTTCCTATAATGAATAGCGCTCAGCTTAATGGTATTTATGTACCGATTAGACATGCAGAAATTGTATTTATAGTGACACCTGAATTAGAGATGGTATAGTTCGCTGATTCACATTTCTGAACCAGTGCCAATAAAACATATTCATATAAGACTTTTAATAAATTTATACAGCCTAATTTTACTTTATACTGTACAGATCAAAAGTTGATCTATTTAATGTTAATTATGTTACTATATAACTAGTCTACTAATATAACATTCAATCAAGGCTCAAAATTCAATTATATTAATAGTTGATTCGATTAGCCTAGGTACGCACATTTATTTTCTGCTTTGCTCTCTTTTACATTTAATATTTTGTTGTCATTAGTAAGTTGTTCATATTCAGCAACATTCAAATGGGAAAGTTTTATGTATCCAAAGATTTATTTCGATGTCAGTTTTGAAGCACTAGTCAGTGCAGGACTGAAGGGAGAAGATAACTAGAACTCAGAGCCCCATTTCAGGTAAAATTTATATCATAATTATAGAAGAAAAAGAAATATTCGGCTTCAGTATATTTTGTCATCAAATCGTCGCAAAATTGCAACTAGGGTTGTTACAGAATTGAATCTTGTTAAAACTGAATCGCAGTTATACTATTCACTATCATGCTGCTTTTATTTTATTCTGATTATAACATCGAATGCTCTGCATGAGATTCAAGGAGTGTGAAAGAAAGTGACTGGTTTTCATTATTGTACACAACTTTATATCTGTAGGTAAACACATATGTATCCGTAATAACAAAAGTAAAATAATAATGTTGATTGTTCTTAAATTTATAATAAGTAGAATGGCTTGGCTCGAGATTTTATTTGACAGACAATGATAATTGAAGTTGATTATAATTCAAAATTTGTTAGGCTATTCCATTCCATTAAAAAGATTAAAAATAAAAGAGTGACGAACTAAATATTATTTGATTCTATATTATTCGTTCGTCGGTCATGAATGAAACTTTTCGTTCGTTTCGACAATACTCGAGATTACAGTTGTTCGTGCTGGCTCGAGTAAATTGTTGAACGCTGATTAGATAACAAAAACAATAATACGTAATCGAAGTTCATTGTAGGATGTGCATTGTTGAAGATGTAGAAGTTATTGATACGTTGTGAAAATGAGTATGCGGTCTCTAGTCGCTATCGCCAAAATAATATCAATCGAGACGTCAAGGGTTGCTGGATATAGTCATCCCTTACTAGGCGATAATGGAACGTCGCCTGGAGCGATTGGTGAAATCGGCGACCCTGGCGCTGAGGGGAATCTACCTGCTCGTCTGATGTTGGTATCGGCACAGACAAGTCTAATATGAGACGCGGACGACGTGAATAGTTGGATACCACTGGAGTCGATTTGATCGTCCCCGTTGTTCTCGCTTGGTCGCTACTTTCTGGCCAACTTTTTCTTCTCGCGGCGGCCTCGTCGTCTTTGCATTGGGGCTACGGTCAAATAGGGGAGAAATGAATATGAAAATATGAGAAGAATAATGGAGATGGAGTGTTCAGAAGATTTAGTACCTAGCCTTTTTTTGTGTAGATTTTTAATAGACGACCACTGAATATTTAGTATTATGCTACTTCAAACAAATCAACCGACGGACGTGATAGCGTTCGCTGACCGAAAAGTGGATATGGTCTTAACTGACAATTAAGACTTTGAATTCTCGCTCCATACTTGAAGATACCAATTAAAGGATTGCGTTTCCTCAATATTAGGATGGTGCGGATCTTTTATATGAACATATCTTGTAGGGGTCTGTTTCCAGCGCGTCGTATGCGACCAGTTGCACTCTGTCTAACCGACGACTCGAATGGCGTTGTATTAAGAAAAGCGTCTGCTAAAATTCTTAGGACGTTCTGAACCACGACCAATAGGAAAACACCTTTGTCCGTTGGAAATTTTAAGGATCAATATTGCATTATTGTCGAAATACTACTGAACATATAAGCTGTCTAATCAATCAGAGTTCACAGAAGGCACATTTGGAAGGTAGAGCTGAACGCGTCTATAAGAATAACTTATAGACGCCGAAATATTAAATTAACGATTTTTACGGAAGTAATTCGTCGAAGGCTGAAAAACAGCGTGCGAAATTAGTGGTTTTAATGCCATTAGGTCCCATCGTAACGCTATAATTCCTCTTCTCTCCTATGGGTTATATGGGTAACGTACTTATGCAGGTGTGCGATATTCTTCTTCGCGTGTTAATCTCTTTCCACAACATTGGTGTTAAACATCTATGTTTTTCTCTCGTTCATTACATTTTTATTTAGCGAATTTACATATTATATTAGAATTGAATTCAATTTGATTAAGCAAATTATATTATATTAGCGGATTACTTATTACATTAATTAATTGCATTTATTTATATGGGATTTGTTATCCGATATCAGGGTATATCAGGGATAACTGACAATAACATTTATTAACCTAATTTATGTAAAATATGTCTCGGTATATGGGTGATTTTTTTTTAGATATTAGACTCCTCATATTGGTATTATTTTAAGGAAAATCAAGAGGGCTATCAAAACGAATAAAATATACACAACCGTAATAAAAAATTATTTTCAAATGTATCTTATGCAACAAATACTTCGCTTTATTGGTTGCTATTTCTATTTTGAGTGTTCCAGCTTTTACTTGAATGCCTATAGTTGCCATTGCAAGCCGTTTCCAATGTTCGTAAATAAAATCCGGATAGAATAAATATATTATTTATAGGTTAGAGTGGTGTAAAAAGGAGACAAACTTTATATCTTTTAATTTTAAATGGATTACAAATTGTTTTATAAACTTGCTAACTTTTTGAATACATCTTATTTGGATGGTAAAAAGGTTACTTGTCTAATATTGTGCTAAATTGCTTCCAAGATGTACAAAACAATTAATTTGTGTCTCATTTTTCACCTATAGTTTGAAAAAAAAAACAAGACAGTGGTTAACTAACCCAATGTAAATTAATTTAATAATCATTAATTAACAACTAATATGATATAAATAGCCAAATAAATTTAGTTCGTTACATGTTTTCGCGCCACAATTTGTAGCGTACAAATAAAAAGAGAACGAATGGACAGAATGGTAAAAAAAATGCCCCCATTTCGCTTGCCGTTGATGTTTATTAACAAAGCAATTAAAGTCGCGAGAATGTATGCGTTCGTTCTTGTTTGGTTTGCTACATGTTTTTTACATAGCCTTTTAATATTTTAGTTTACGATTTTCGAAGAGGTTTGTTTTTGTTCCGAGAATTGCAATGGAAAAAGTCTATGACTTCAACGTTTATTCCAACCGACAAATTTTAAGTAAGCCGTTACTATTTTTGCCTTTATGATTCTTAACGGTCTAACCGCCACCTCCTATTGGTTTTGATTGAACGCTTTGGTTTTTTTTTTGATACACAGGGAGTGTATGACGGCCAAAATTCGCATATAAAAGATCCACACAATCTAATATCCAGAAGACGCAATTCTGAATTGGGCTCTGAACTAGTACACGAGGATTTAAATCTAGAGACAACGGAGACCTATTCCAAACGGAGTAGTCGATCCTCTGGAAGTTTCTCAATTATAAAGATTTACTTAATCGACTATTAACTGAGCCAATCAGACATTCCGAGTTACGCAAGACCGCCGAATGATTTGCTTATCTAACTATATTTCAATCCTCGTAGTAGATTATTTTTTATGAAACAAAATCTTAAATTTACTAAACAATTAATAATGTGTAGGTCTCAACTCGAATTAAATTGCTAACAGCACAGTGCAAGTACTTACACAGAATTTGTTGATGCCGGCAGGTATAACACATGAGACAAACATAACTTGATAATAATAGAATTTTAGTCTAGCATCTCTACAAGGAATTTCCAATAATTATACTCTGCGGTAAGTGGGTAGCGCTCCCACGACCTCAGAAGGTACCAAACTCATAATCAATAATTAAAAAATTACGACGTCAGAAAATGTAAACAATGGACATGAATCTAATGAGTCTCAACCCCAAAAATACAAAATTTATTCAAACGCAATTTGACAATGATATTACTTATTCAAACAGGTAACTACTTAAATTTTTTATTAACTTACTTGTAAACCCAGACCGCATAGAAGTCGGCTAATGCTCTGCCTTCAAGTTTTAAACCAACCAGCTTGGAACAAGATGGTTAAAAATTAATTCCATTTTTGCGACTCAGTTCTTCGTCACCATAAGAAATATTAAGCAGTAATCTTCTCGAACGTTTTGGTGTCACTTTGACTTAAAATTTAATAAAAATATCATTGTCAAATTGCGTTTGAATAAATTTTGTACTTTTGAGTTTGAGGTCTTGGGAGCTCTATCCACTTAGCGCAGAGTATAATTATTGGTAATTCCTTCTAGAGATGCTAGACTAAAACAGACTAAAATTCTATTATTATCAAGTTATGTATGTCTCATGTGTTATACTTGCTGGCATCAACAAATTCTGTGTAAGTACTTGCATTGTGCTGTTAGCAATTTAATTCGAGTTGAGACCTTCACATTATTAATTGTTTAGTAAATTGATGATTTTGTTTCATAAAAAATAATCTACTACGAGGATTGAAATATAGTTAGATAAGCAAATAATTTGGCGGGCTTGCGTAACTCGGAATAATTGAGAAACTTCCAGAGGATCATCTACTCCGTTCGGAATAGGTTTCCGTTGTCTCTAGATATAAAATCCTGGTGTGCTAGTTCAGAGCCCAATTAAGAATTGCGTCTTCTCGATATTAGATTGTGTGAATCTTTTATATGCGAATTTTGGCGGTGATACACTCCCTGCGTATAAAAAAAAACAAAGCGTTCTATCAAAACCAATAGGAGTTGGTGGTTAGACCGTTAAGAATCATGAAGGCAAAAGTAGTAACGGCTTACTTAAAATTTGTCGGTTGGAATAAACGTTGAAGTCATAGACTTTTTCCATTACAATTCTCGGCTTAAAAATTTAATGGTTGTTCGTTGCTTCATTATGGTTTTTTGTACCAACGTCAAAAAAACTTGCCAGAAGAAATGTTATAACAGAAGAAAGATTAGATGATAGCTAGATACTGTATCCACATAAGTACGCTGCAGGTGGCGCGAACATTAAACTAGTCAATTTTTCAATGGGGCACACCTTGTATACTGTAGGGATGGGCTGTTGTTTCACGAACTGTGAAAATCACTGTTCAGAAAAAAGCAATAAGAAATGCTGTGATTAAATTACAGAAATAGCAGTGAAAAAAGAGCTGTCTACACTCACAATGAAAATAAAACGATATAAACTGAACACAATGAAATCAAAAACATGTGAGTGCATTAAAAACTGTGATTCATTCTTTGAATCACCGCTTCTTGCTAACGTAACATAACCTAGTCAGCCACAGCCAGTCACTCTTTTGAGATTGAGGTACATGAACAGTAATGATTAACAATTTTATAATCGAGGTAATAATTACAAGTTATCATGAAATATTGCTTCAAATTGTCATAGTTAAATATACAGTCAGATAAATATGAACGTCTGCGGGTTAAATTGCACAAAAAATTGTATAAAAACATTTTCAAATACAATGATAAAATCAAATAACAACAAAGATGCTATTATATCAATAATATGTCGAGTTACTACCGGCGTCGATAATTGCCTTGCATCTCCGAGGTATGCTTTCGACTAAGTTGACGGCATTTTCATTTGTCAAGGACCTGCAAATGCGACGAATTTCTTCTATTAACTTCTTCAAAGTGAACACTTTTATTCCATGAAGCATTTGTTTGATGTATGCCCACACATTCCCAATCGGATATGCATCGGGCGACTGCAAGTTTGTTCTTTTCAATCGGTGCCTCGCTGCAGTGTTTGGGGTCGTTGTCTTAATGTAGGACCCAATCCTTATTTTGCTAGATGAACCAACGTTCGGCAGTCGATGGCAAACATTTCTTATAAATCTGGAGCATTTTTGGATCATTCAGGTTGTAGGTCGACAGGTGCAAGTACCGAAATCCAGTTTTCAGAAACTACCTAAAAATGCACTTTTACTGGGTATTTAAACGGTCCGTTGTACCAACCTGTTAGTTGGCCAGGTCCAATTTCGGTCGATATTGTCCATTGCCCAAGAGAGTCACTTCTTCATGTGAGTTTCAGCTAACAAAGGTTTCTTCACTGAACTGCGCAATTTCATATCATTAGCGCGGAGATTGGTTCGAATAACTACGTATGATATATCTACATCTTCTTATTTTTGCTGCTCTTTGTTTAATGTTATAATGTTAAGCCTGGCCCCAGCGAAAACAAGTTCACAATCTTTTCTTCGACTTTAGAGGCAACTTTGCCTATCATGTCACGTTCCGGCAAGTCATAGATAGCTTTTGTCTCCTTATATCGCTGCAACCACTTACTGACGAACGACTTCGACTTCCTTATGTATCAGAGACATTTTTGGGCTTTTCAGGGGAACACTGACGCGTAGCGCGAGCGTGAACGGCACGCATGGTGCTTTATGAGCTTCTCTGGCAAGAATTCAATTCCAACTGAATCTTTCGTGACAATGCAGTGAGGATAAACGTGAACTCTATTGAGTCACGAAAAAATTAGGGCAATACATTTCACTTTAGTTTATACCGAACACGCTGTTACGTAACTGATTATATATTTTATTTTTAATCTAGAATTTTTAATTTCTTATTTTTTTATTAGGAACTTTAAAATTGTGAGGTATTAAAAAATTGCTTCCTTTTTTGTTACTTTAAATAATATTATTTATATGAGAAAATTGATATATTCTTCTAGATGAATCTTCCAGATAGACATTACCATTTTTGCTCTAAATTTTTAGTTAATGGGGAAAAAATGTTTTTTTTTTTTAATTTTTTGGGTTTATAGTGTATTTTTAAAAAGTATTTTCTAGTATTTTTATTTGCGTTTATAATGTACATCCAGATAATGAATTAATAACTACATTTCTACAACATACAGATATTCTTTTTAATTAGTAAATTTCTAGACATTCTATACAAAAAATTCAAAGAAGTTTTTATTACATATAATATATGTTTTTACAAACAATCATCCTTTTTATTAATATAATAAACACATAGAAAATATGAAAAATTACTAGCGGAAATAAAATTAAATATTTAAAATATTAAAATCGGAACACTTTCTCTCAACGCTGTACCTCAGTCACAATTACTATCATACTTCCATAGTAACTTTAGCAGTGATGGGAATTCTGGTTCCACGTTCGGGAAGCTATGGACCGTTTCGTTCCCTAAAGATACCGCGATAAATTACCGTTCTCGTTCCGTTTAGAACTTAATAAATCTATTCCTCATACTGCCAAAGAAAAAACATAACATCAAGGATTAAATTATTTTTATTAATTAGTGGTGCGCTGTATTATATTTTATTGTGTGTATCGTTATTAGTTTTAATTAAAATTAGGTTTTTACTAGTACTTAAACAAGTATTAGGAAAATTTCTTACAAGAAATCAATTTCAAAATAAAAAGAAAGTTCGAACTTATATAGAAACAGACCAATGAATTTCTATTAAAATGTTTACATAACTTATATTTATTATATCAATAATAATTTTGTTTCGTATTTATAATTCCATTAAAAATAATATTTTATATTTTAAATTAAAAATATACATATTTACAAATTAATTGGCTCTGTGTAAATCAAAAAGATTTCCATTCATCAACGCTTATCTGAACTACGAGAACAATAATTACTATTATCGCAATCGCGCTCCTACGTGAGTCGACTGTTAGAAAACGGTATATCATTGCTTCACAATCGACGCGGTAAGCTGCTCTGAACAACAATCGAAAATATTAATATGAATATTTCTGAATTGGATATTTCTCGGCGCGGATACCTTGCGTTGCACATCTAGCTCAATCGGATATAAATATGCATGTTGCTCTTCGCTGCTGCTTTGCGTTTACTAAATATTCTCTTGCTGGTTTCATTGAATCTAGAAATCTATGGTAAGGCATTTTAAGTAAAAATCTTTTTCAATTTATTATGAAGCTAGTTTTGAATCAACTATTGAATAAGAGGTGACGGGAAAAAGAAATTTATAAAAAATACTTCATTGACTAGATATATTATATATTTCAATGGACACAAGTTCTTTTCAAATGACATTGAGGTCCATCGCGTTCCAAACATATACCGCGATAAAAGAACGTTCTTTGAAGAAAGACGCATCAGTAAAATTTACGTTCGTATCTCTCATTGGAAGTAAAAGAACAGTTCGTAAAAAGAACGGCTTTTTTTCACTGTGAAAATTTCTCACGGATCTCAAAAGAACTGTTCAGAAAAAAGAACGGCTCTTCTTATCTCTAGTTACTTGATGAAGTTAGTGAAGTCAATATCTTTATTCGTCAATATCTTTTATATAATATGACGGGAGTCGCAGAGAATTACCATTTGAGCCATATGTGCCGCGGGTTAAGCATGTCTAACATTGCAACCAGATTCCGATCATAGATTTAATACTGCTGATTACAAATGTAGTTACATATGCGCTTCTTGCAGGTATCAATTGTTTAGCTTTTAATGCTCAATATTATCGAACAATATTTTGGTTCTTGCATTTTTACCACTCTATTTCTCTTACATCTTGTTCATACTGCCAGTTCTTTTACAATTTATGTAAGGCATTAGGCATAAATACGAGTTGAAAGAAAGGAAACAAATAATCGTAATGAAAGTATATACAGCATAATATACAATCTGATCGGTACGTTACTGCATTTATTACGTTAGAGGCGTTAGTTCTTGTCCTCTTGCGTAATGGCATGAAAGAATTTTTTTTAAATTATTTTTTGCATTTAAATAAATTTTTTCTCATTTTTTATACTCTAATTTTACTCTTAATTTGATAAGCCTTCTAGACGCAAAAGCATGTACACCTTTGTCGCACAACAACAGATGTACGTTACAACCCCCTACCTTTGGGGAACGACAGTTACCCTCGCTGAAGAAGCCAAGGAATTGGCGTCTGTTTTAACACAAATCTACAGAGTAATCTTTACGATAATCTAATCTAATTTTTACAAACTTAAAAGAATAATCACATCCGGCCTCCTTAATTTCAGCTCAAAAAGATGGATATTGTTTGCTACAGAGGGCGTCGAATTTATCGTAGGTGTCACTACTTCATATAGCCCCTTATTTTGAGGGTTGTATATTATTAATTAAGGGTTTAGACGATTGAGATTGTAGGAATAAACTACAGGATGTTAATAAGGTATAGTGTACTCGTAGGCAGTAGGCAAAGTAGGTAGAGTACTGTAATTTATTGCATTTGAAGCTTGAAATAACTGACTGAAAATTGAGTAACTGTTACAAATAGTTGAGGAACTGTTCCGTGAGATCTCGCTCGATACAGACGTCTTGGTTAATAGAATTGTAGTGTTCTGATTGTATTTTGGTAGAGATTCGTGATCTGTAATTTTGTACAATTGTTAACGGTGTACGTCACGAGTTGTTGTTTCTATTGGCCAACGTTAAATTTCGAGTTTACATTGGTCGTAGCAACCGTGCGTTCAATGAGATTTTGTTGGTTGCAGTTGGTAGGCGAGTGGAGGGGATCTATCATGTCTGCTAAGATTTGATAAACCGGATGTAGCCATTCTCCTCTGATACTTAGCGTCACATAGCCGCCAATTGCTTGCTGCCTGCTAAGTAATTTTGATGTATTAGGATGTCTTTGTGAACTGCGCCTAAGTGGGTTAACGTGCGTTTAAGTGGGTTGTGAAGTATAGGCGACTACCCTAGGACTTAAACCGAAGCCGTTGGTTTAGGAAGACTTGTGGTGGACGTTAATTCGTTGTCCATGTTGGATTTTTCATCGTAAGTATGAACCATCAGTAGGCGTTTTTTGGAAGTGCATGTTTGCATGGTTTTTGGTGGATTTCAGGCATTTTCGCGTAGTAAGGATACGTGCATCTGATCGTTGGATGTCGGCGTTGGCAACGACGGTAAGGAGGCTCCCCAATTCGTAGAATTCTGCCATCAGTGGACTCATCCCTTAGCCAGCTGTTCGGACCATCGGCGGAACATTAATGGATGAAGTATCTCAGTTAATTAACTGTTTATTTTGTCTTAATTTAATTTGACGCTTCACGCATCTTATATTATTGGAATTGGAAATATTTTACAAAGTTAATTAAATCTCGTTAGGAACAACTTAGTAGTTTTGTGTAATTTAGTCATTTTTATTAAGAAAGGGGTAACATTATTGTCAATGGATTTATTTAGTAACTTTTAGTAATAAAGGAGGGGGTATATATATATATATATATATTATAGTTAAGGAAGGGGGGGGGTCAATTCGTGCGTGTGTTTTTATGCTTTTGCTACAATTCAATTGTTAGTACTTAGGGATCTTATTGATGCATTCGATTTTATATATGCCTTGTAAGTTATGCCCATTTTAGAATTTTAAAAATTTAGTATTTATCCTTTATAGGTCACTATGGACCATAGGGATGGAGGAGAGTCCATTTTTTATGTAATTTTTAAAACCCGTGGTAACTTCCAAGGTATTAACTGTGTTGTATCACCGCCACTATTTTAACGTGTTTTATATAAATTTCATTTGGCTGTGGACATATTTATTACGATACATTTGAATTTATTGAGCGAAATTTTATTATTGAAGTGCAATAGGGAAATTATAAGACTTTCTTATATAGGCTACCAGAAGCTCGTCCAATTTTATTTAAAACATTTTTTCTAAAATTACAAACTAACATATATACAGGGTGTTTTTTGTTTTGTAAACTGTGAGATCGGCTATTGTACTACATTAAATATCTCGGTTCCTATGAAAGTGGAAAAAATAAAACTTGGGAAATCGGATACGAAGAAAAAGTCGCTCTTTTAGTCTAGAAGCACGCCAAACTGCTCTTTTAGTCTAGAAGCATCGTAGGCCATGTCAAACCGGATAGCCCAGCTGTCCGCGCCGTAGGCAAATACGGGGAAAATGTGTGTCAAAAGCGGCCATAGGCAGCTTCGCTGTCCGCGCCGTATGCAAATTGGGGACTGGGGATTCATGGATAGGCGGGGGATTCATGGGTTAGACTAATGTTGTTTAATTTACCCTAAATACTATTGTGCTAATTGAATTTAATAGACGACTTAAAAGGTGACAGTCAAAACTAAAAGGTTCAACTTTTGTTTTATGCCAGATATAACAAAACGTAGGACTTCCAGTATATGAAAGATGAGGTTCACATCCACGAATTTTTTATTCTGAGATTTAGGAAAAGTTTCTGGCACCCAGATTGCCAAGAACAGGCGGCTCATCCAAAGAAGAAACTCAAGCCAATTACCAAGAAGTCCTCCGAATCCCACCTTAGCCGCGACACACTAACTTCAGAGAGGGTCTCATCAAGGGGACAGGTTATAATAGACCTCTAAAAATTCACCTATATTTTGAGGCATGTAAATAAACAAAATAATGAATATGCTGGGCTCTAGTGAGCAAAAAATGCCGGAGAAACCCTATTGGAATTTTACGCTAGTGGAATTACATTTTACCATTAAATAAAAAGACGTCTGGAAATAGATCCATTAACGTTTTATGTTTTGCAACTTTTCTTTTTTATTAGTTAACACGTAGCTTAATTTGAGCACGTGTTTCTATGATTATTAGGTACATTACAATAAAATTGTACGAATTTTATTGCATCGGGAAATTTTCTGAATGAAAACACGTAAAGCATGCAATGTTATACACTATGAAGTTTATTAAACAGCCACTACTAGCTGCTGCAAAATGCATTCCATAGAATCTTTTAAAAGGTATGTCATAATAATACGTAATATAATTTTTATTACTTTAATATTACTCACACTGTATACAGCGGCTTGAGAAACGTGAGCAAATAGATTTATACACGAAACCTTTGAAAAATTAGATGTTAAAGAATAAATTTAAACTTAGAGTGGGATGTATCGAGAGCAAGAGTTGGTAAGAAAGTCTCAGAGAGGTTTGATGTAAAGGAGAGTGCTAGCCGAAGATGTCCCGCGTGGTAGGCATTTCAGTGTGCCAACGTTTCGCCAAAGTCACAACTGGCATTGTTGAGGCTTAGATAAAGTCTCTAAGCCTAAGACTTTCACTAAACCTCGACAATGCCAGATGTGACTTTGGCGAAACTTTGGCTTTGGCACACTGAAATGCCTATCACGACGAGATATAACCCTGAAAACAAACAAATAC
>WYDF02261694.1:0-19158 GCA_009867245.2 Adranes taylori
AAAGATGTATTTGAAATGAATGGAAGGGTGATTGAGTGTGTGAAAAAGTTTAAGTATTTGGGATATATGATATGTAGAACTGGTAGTGCAAGGGAGCATGTGAAAATGATAGTGTAGAAAGCGACGATAGCGGCGGAAAGGTTAGGTAATGTGTGGAAAGCCAAATTTGGTGATTCGGTATAGATGAGTGAGAATTCTGGAGATATGTGTGGTAAGTATGATTATGTATGGAGCAGAAGTATGGGCGGTGAAGGAAACAGAAGAAATAGAGGATGACAACAAAGTATTTGAAGAGAATGTTTGGTGTGGGTAAAGCCACGCAAGTGAGATAGTGTTGCAGGAGATGAGTTTGTATAAATGTTAGGTAAGGGGGGTGAAGAAGATGGCAAAGTATGAAAGGAGGTAATGACAGGGGAGGAGGATAGAATTGTGAGGAAAGTATACATGTGTGCAATGAAGGATGTGAAAAAAGGGGAAGTAGGGAATAATTGGGTAGAAGACAGGAAGAAAGTGTACGAGAGATGTGGTTGGTCGATGATAAAATGGTATGAAAAGATGTTGGAGGGAATGGGGTGTGAGTTAGAAGTGGAGAGAATGTTGAAATATGTGGAGAGGCTAGATAAGAATAAATCGGTATAATAGGAAATATAAGGAAATAGAGGTGGAGGGAACGAGAGCAGAATATTTAGGATCGGATATGAATATGAAAGTAAAAAGGTTGATTGCAACCTTTTTTTTTGGGTGTGGGAGTATGGAATGGGGGAACAGATTTGGATGAAAGAGAGTGATAGGAGTTGTAGGGTGTGTGGGGGTGTGGAAGAGACATGGGAGCATTGGGTGGATGTATGTCATGTTTGGATGGGAAAAGAGACAAAGGGAGGTAGCGAGGAATTGGAGGGTGTGCATGATGCAGGGGGGGGGGGAATGAAGATAAGAAGATTGAGGAGATATATAAAAGAGGGATATGGGAATTAAGGGAAACTTAGGAAATAAAAAAAAGGGAGATCCTTCCACAGATCATTAACTGGATTTAGAAGTTATGATGTTAATTATTTATTAGTGGTTAATTATTAATTTTTTTTAATGTTTTAGTGATTTGTTTTTGTTGTTTATTGATTTAGTTTTTGTAAAAGTATGGACAAGAAAGAATAATGTATAAGAAAGAATAATGTTGCTGTTGTTAAAAGTTATGCCAATAAAGGTTATTTATTATTATTATAAAATATATTTACTTTCATGTAGAACACCTGCACATAACTTGTCAGGTGCATAAGGAACGTAATAGTAGTAGAAGTCTCTTGGTAATTTACAACTATCTGGAGGTTTAAAGCTTACTTCTAACATTCTTAATTTTTCTGAAGGAAAACCAGTTGTAACAGTAAAACCCCAGCCGGTTACCTGAAACAAACGATTTTTGAATGAGTATTCAATAATAAATGAAAAAAATGGCATTGTTTCAAATATAAAAGATATTATCTTTTTTGATGCCAACTTTTCGACAAAATTTAATATTACGTCATACACAGTTCTATCTTAAGTGGGATTTTAATTGTGAATCAATGTTAATCTAAATGGAAAATGTACTAAGCGCAAATATATTACCACTCCTTTTCTTCCAATTAATTTACTGTTATCAAAGTTTATTTCTCTCTCCAAACATACCGGCAATATATATTTCGTAAATTTAAGTGGCGTCCGTAAGATCAGAACAGCTATATCAAAAGCATTATATGGTTCTCCTTTATTATAATTGGGATGTATATACAATTCTTGCAACTAAAAATTACAAAACATAATAACAACAAAAGCAAAAATAAATATCAGCAATTCGTAAATATTATAACATGTAGAAGGGCGCGAAAGTTTGATACAATTCCAGAAAGTGCAAATTTGTTTTTAGTTTCATGAGTGACTCTTGAATTCTATAAATTTTTTATAGTGTGTTTACTTCATTGCTATTGGTTGTAATAAAAACACATTAAGAAATTCGTGGCCAGTTGCCACCCAAGCTTTCATATACCGAAAGTCACGTTACGTTGAGTTATCGAACTAAAGAATTAATTCAACAAGTGGCAAACACTCTATACAAAGTTTCAGTTTATAAATGGTCGTAAAAATTGTTTTAAATTTTATAAGTAAGTTATAGCCTTCAACATTTCTCCTAACAGAATCAAAATTATCTTGGAGGTTATTTTCCATGTCTAGAAAATCAAACTTGGGGACTCGTCATTCTATGATAAGATGAGATAAATTTTACTGTGCCAAAATACATTTTCATGTTTACACTCGTGTAATAAACTATAATTATATCAATAAAAATACAATTTATAAACGCACTTGTACATTTAAATTAAAGCATACGGCATAACACATTAAAAATTACATGCTGCATATATATCGTGGTTCAATTTATCAAATTTTATACTAAGCACATAGTATATAGAGTTTTGATCAGTATATTTAGACGGCCCTCAAAATGTAAAATCTATAGACGTGTGTTTTGCACGGTAATTTACAGACCAAATTAAGGGTAATCACAAAAAAATAACTAAAAACAATGAAAAAGTGTAAAACACGGATCATAGTGTCTAGTGACCTAAAAACTTGAACTGAAAAACACTTGAGAAGAATAACATGAGCAAAGAATTAAACCTAAAAACACATGAATATATGATGTTGACAAGTGACAAGTTATAAATGAATATAAACAAAAGAATAATACCAAATATTAACATAACTTAAATTGTCGGTTACAGGCCTCGGTCAGGCCAAGGTGGAAGAACGCCGACGGTAAACAAATATAAGAAGAAGTTAACTTAAATGATGACAAAAAATCAAAAACTATCAGATAAAGAATTAAAATCAATACCATATTTAAAGAACATAAAAATTTAAATAAATGAAACTGTGTGTGTGTCTGTTCATTACTAATATAAAAACCTTCATTGTTTAAAATAGATTTATCACGAACAATCGTGAAAGATATTCTCTGCGGAGACTATAATTTAAAAAGGCAAATGGTATCATAGAAAATGTACAGGATTGTCAAGTAAAGAATTCAACAAATTCCATAAAAATACACAATCAAAATGGAGGTGCAACTCATGCAAACCCATGAATGAAGATGAAGAATGCACTGTCAGACTTTCCGATTGAATCAAATCTATAGAAAAAGACTACAAAATCGAGGCACGTATACTCTAAATGATATAATGGACAGGTTAATAATTATGGAGAATAAGTATGATGAATCTCAAAATATGACACTCAACTCAAATAATATAACAAAATCAGTGAAGAATTGCGGTAAGTTAAAACTGAGCTCACATCAATAAAGGATAGTAAAAAGGAACACAAACCGAATACAGGAAGTTTTTAGCAACAATAATACAAACGTATCCATTAGAAAAGTTCTACGATGCGGACTAAAAATTGACGGAAAAACTCGTCCTATAAAAGTTCTAACTGACAACGCAGCCACAGTAAGAAATATCTTTAAAAAATCCATATTGCAAAACAGAAACATAAAAATAGCAGCAGATATAACGATTAGACGTGACCACTTAACAAATTAAATAACGAATTAGATCAGACAGGGCGTAATGGCAAAAGTAATCTTAATATAAAATATCTGAACAGCGTAGCAAAAATAGTTACTGAACTCCTAAACAATCGCTCCCACCAGTTAAACCATTATCAATATATTGTCAGAATGCAGGCGGAATAAGAATGAAGTTATCGAAATTTAAACAGGCAGTTAAACATGTACAGATTTTGATAAAATAATTATAATCGAGAGATGGCTTAAAAACTTCAGTAATGTTGAGACTAAAATGAAAAATGATAACGTATACAAACAGAAATTTCAATATCACAAGCAATCTTCTTTGAAAACAGTATTCATCATATCGGGTATGAGAGTAAAATAAAAATTAAAAGTCCGAACTATTTGAATTATTGGGCATCGGTTCGTGACTTTACCAATGTTGACTATATATCAGTTAAATCATCAGTTAATTGGATATTACATTTGACTGTCTCAGATATTAACATAGCCACTAATACCAATTAAAAAAGTTAAACACAAATTTCCCTCCATGGATGAATAATAAGCTTGAAAAGCTGATGACACATACAATATAAAGAAAGCAAGTCCGAAGCAGACTATGTCACTTTTACGAATCTCAGAAAAGAGTAAACTTAATAGTAAAGAAGCCTAGGAAAACCATACTAAACAAATTGAAAGAAACATCCCGAAAATTTCATAAACAGAAACCAGAAAATTTCTGGGGTTATGTAAAGGATAACAGGAAAATCTCAGGGCTGCCAAACAATATGTACTTAGGTAACTATCATGCGAGTTCAGCCCATGATATTGCTGACATGTTCTCAAAGTTTTGTAGCAGTGTATATTCCAAGGGCCAAACAACAGCCCTGTTATCCACTGCAGAATCGAATATCGACAACAATATCGAATTTAGTAACTGCTATTTCCAACTCTCGGAAATTTATAAAGCTACACTTGGTTTGAACCCTACGAGTAATGCAGGGCCGGATAGAGTAGGCCCTAAGCTTTTACAAAGATATGCCTAAGCATAGACACCCAACATGGATTCACTCCTGGGAGATCAGTAGAAACAAATCATTTAACATACTAAAGATTCATATTAAACTCATTTAACCAAAAAGCCTGTGTACATTCCGTAAATTAAGGTCTCTAGGAATAAGTGGAAATATCTTACAATGGATTCACAGTTGTATAACGTCCAGAACACAATTTGTAAATATAGGGGATTGTATTTCGTCTGGAATGAAAGTAACATCAGGCGTTATTCAAGGCTCACATAATGGACCATTATTCTTTAATTTATTCATAAATGACATAAAAGTCTTTACACTCTCTGTTGTTCGCAGATGACCTAAAATATTTTAGGATAATAATGTCTCCCCATGATATAATGATGCTACAAGAAGATATTAATACATATAACACATGGTATCATAATAATAAATTATATGTTAACCCAGAGAAATGCCTGGTAATGACGTTTAGTAGAACAAAAACTAATTTGCTACCAGGATACCACAAACAACAACAACAGTCTAAAAACTGACAACCAAGTACGAGATCTAGGTATCATTTTAGACCCAAAACTCTCCTTTGAACATATAAACTCTCAAATGAACATATAAATTTCATTAAGAATGAAAGTCTACAGTCATTGGGATTTATCACAAGATTTAGTCATAACTTCAATCCGTCAACATATGAAACATTACATCTATCTTTAGTACGCCCTATATTGGAGTTTGGAAGTTGCATATGGTTGCCCATATATAAGAAAAATATAGTACTAGTACAAGTACAGATTAGATTTTTAAAAAGAATAAGATTCAAATTAGGGCTACCGAATAGCTCAACAACTTCATGCGAACTTACATAGAGTTGCGAACATTAGAGAATAGACGTTACACAGCAGATATGTGTATGTTACGGTCTAAAATAATGAACGGTCTACTAGACAATATAGAATTACTTAGTAAAGTACACATAAAATACCACATGCAAATACAATGAATACAAGCCTGTTCTATCGCGAACTCAGCGTGACTGACTATTCAAGCCATTAACCAATCGGTAGAATTATGCTAACAACAAATCTTATCAGTGACAGCATAGATTTGTTCAACAGAGATATAAGAAATTTCAAACGAAGACTAAGAATCATTCAACTGAGCTCTACTGCTAAATTAAATTATCTTTAAAGGGGCAATTACCGTAAATAAAGCATTTATTATTAAAAAAATCTGCTTAAAGCGAGTAAATGTTGTTTGGCTTAACTTTATTTAGTTGGCTTAAGTTTATAAAGTGCCAGATGAAAGGCAATATGTGAAAACGCAGCAATATTGTTTAGCTTTGTAGAACAAAAATATTAAGACATTAGTGGTAGGTGAGGTGGGTTAGCGTTATAGGTAAGTTGTAGGAAATAAATGATTGTTTGTGGGATAAATTGATTTTAAATCATTTGCTTTTCCTGTGTGGCTTTTTACGTAAATAAAACTTGTTTTTGTGAAAATTTGGGAGATATCCGAACAAAAATATTAAGATATTAGTTGTCCGTTAGGATAGAATAATTTTTTATTAAAATTTAGTGTCCATGTCCATTAGTGTACATGTCCACTGTTGAGTGTGCATTAATGGGAGGTTTAAACGTACGTGCACGTATATACGAATGGTTTATGACTGAAAAGCTATCCGTATAGGGGAGGTGTCCATCTTTTAGTTTTATTGGGGACTAGTTTTATTCGCAAATGCTTATAAAACTAGTCCTATGCTATTACATTTGTGTTAGCTTTATGCTATTACATTGTGTTTAGTATTTTACGAAAAATTTGAAAAATACATAATAATTGCTAAGATTTACCGTAGTAAATATAACAATTTTCTACAGGCACATTATTGTCTACAGGTTGAACTCTGAATTATTGTTTATATTTCTAGTTTCAAAAGAGTTACTTCACCTGAACTATGGATTTTATCGAAGCATTAATATGAAATCATCATTTAAATATAATTGAAAATTTATAGAATTAAGTCTATGGCTTACATCTGAATATTGTGCATCTTGATCTCTCGTATCATTGTACATTCTATAATATTTTCCAGCTCCAATTTTATACAATGTTTTATCAAATAATTCAAAACAATGTGCGGCTGGAAATTACAAAAATACACTTCTATGATAATGTCACTTATGTTTTTTTTTAAATTTTTAATACAAATACATAATTTATTTTACTTTAACAAACAATTTGGAGAGTAACTTGTGTAATTAAACAATTTGAAGTGTAACTTGTGTTACGTTAGGGAACTTGAATATATTTGAAGTGAAATTTAATAGTCCTATCTCTCATATCAAAATATGTAGTTTAAACTTTGAGTAATGAATTTTGAGATTGAAATAATGGTTGATTTGATAAGATAAAGCTTGATAAAGTAGTTTGTTGTAATAATGGGAACTAAAAATACTCATTATGACAAATATTAAAAACACTCATGGTTAGAACAGATAGCTCTTTTGTGCTTATCATAATCAACTCGTTAGTATTCTCTTTGGATGTGAAAACTTGCGTTTATACCACTGTGTTGTGCTACTACCAAAGTATTGATATCTGTTTGAATTCAGGTTATGAATGACATATGCAGCCACCAATGCATTAACCCCAATGCACCCTTTGTGAAAAATGAGAATAGAATGCACCTGCATATTTTTTAGAGACCCATTGTACGACCCACAATCGGATCTTAACAAATGTTATTTACAATTACGCCACGTTAAGAAACGTCCGAAGGTCTGAATTCTGTTTATTGGCAATTTCTCTAAAAACTTTCAGGAAATGTTTGTAGATCTCAACTCATCTTATTTCCAAATATCTTAGTATTGCAGAAAACGTTTGCAGGTCTAAATGGATCTTATGGATAAATTATGGAATGCTACAGGATAAATTGTGTAAATTACTTCTAAAGATAGTATAGTGGTACAATCGCTGGTTTTTACATAAAGGATATTAAAGAGATGTTTAAAATAATGCACGAAATATCTGCTCAAACCATCGATTTTTTAAGACTATCAGTTTTCAAATGTACCACGGGTTGAAAGGTATAAAGAAGGGATTCGTACCATGGACATCTTACTGTAAGGCAAAGGACGGGACGCTGTTAGTTTTGCGAAGAATGTAAGGTTTTGCGGAGATGGGTAAAGTACTTCTCGGAACTACTAAATGACGGATCAGCAGACGCACAGTTCGACCTGACAGATGACGGTATGAGAGAAGAGGAGTCGGCGCTAACAGAAGAAAGAGCTGCTATAGGAAGCCTAAACAATCACAAAGCATACAATGAGGGTGCTTTACCCCAGAGTTATTTAAATATGGAGAGAGAGCTTAGAGGAAACTATGTACCAGCTACTGAAAAAAATCTGGGGAGACGAAATCATGCCCAGATAGTGGAATACAGCCATAATTGTACCAATACATAAGAAATGGGAGACATTTAACTTTGATAACTACAGAGGCATTTCGTTGCTCAACACAGGATACAAAACCTTGTGTAAAGTACTAGTAACAGGACTAAAACCACTTGTTGAAAGCTCACTGGAGGACTACTAATGTGGGTTCCGCTCGAGCCATTCAACTACAGGTCAAATGTTCTAATTGAGAATTTTGTTAGAAAAGTGTTACGAATTTAATATCGCACTGCACCAATTGTTTATTGATTTCCGCGCAGCTTATGAGTAAATTCTAAGAGGACAGTTATACAGAGTTATGGAGCAGGAGTTTGCAAAACCAACCAAATTGAAAGTTCATAATAAGTTCATAACAATGACACTATCGAAAACGTGTAGCAAGGTGAGGGTTAAAAGAGAACTAACAAGAATAGACTAACAATTGGAGTAAGAAGAGGGCTCAAGCAGGGAGATACAGTTTCTACACTTTTGTTTAATTTAGCGCTGGAAGCCGTTGTGAAAAAAGCACTTATAAACCCTGGAGGTTGCATCTATAATAGAGAATGTCATCACCTAGTCCTCGCAGATGACATAGATATGGTGGTCACCAGACCAGAGTCACTAAGGGAGAACCTACAAGTATTACAAACTGAAGTGAGGGTCATGGGCTCGGAAATAAGCCGAGGAAAGACTAAATATATGAATAACAGCCGTAATACCATTAAATGGAGGAATGTAACGGACTTTAAAGGGTTTGAAAGGGTTGGCAAGTTTAAATACCTGGGCGACATTGTAACGAAAGACACCGAGGTCACAGCTGAAATTAAGGCTGGCAACAATTGTCACTACAGCTTCCTTAAGGTACTCAAATTCTACCTCATATCGAAAAAGCTGCAAATCCAAGTCTACAGAACTAGGATAAAGCCAGTGGTCACATATGGTTCGGATACGTGAACGCTCACTGGAAGCATTTTACCAAAAACCATCTATTATAAAGGATATTAAGGCAGACAGGCTCAGGTGGCTGGGTCATGTCGAAAGGATGAATGGATCCTGGGTAACGAAGAAAGTCCTAAACAATGACCCAGTAGGCAGAAGGTCCTGGGGAAGACCACGGAAGCGATGGATGGATGACGTCAGCGAAGAACACCTCAGACTGAATGTCCGTAACTGGAGAAGGAAGGCGGCCAGTCGAGAGACGACTGGCGGAATGTAGCGGTAGCACAGGCAAAGTTCTCAATGGACTGTAGAGCCAGCGAAAGCAAGTAAAGTAATTAGTTTTCAAAATGAATAAAAATTGCGGCAAGGCTTTTAAAATATAATTTTTTTCACTAATATACCAATAATTATTACTATTTTACTATACCGATCATTTATTTAGATCTAAAGAGATTTCTAGAATTTCCGCAAGACGCCAGAATGTTGGCCCATGTTTTAGTTTTAAACAACACATATCTGGACAAAACTGAATAAACTTCCTAATCACATTTATTTTCGTTTCTATTTTAGGTAATTTGATTGTCAAATGGTTTGACATATCCTAAATTATTTAATTTTTAGGATTTATTTTCATAATTTTAAGTATAAATGAAATAAAATAGAAGAATCATGCATAAAATTAATAAATCTAGATCATGAAAAATTGAAAACATTTATTAACCTACTAACGTAAATATATTACTAACAATTAAAGGGTTAAAGTATTTGGAGTAATTGAATTTAATCAAAGTACAGTGTTCCTACCGCAAAACAAATGGTTTATTCTAATAATGCTTTATGATCACGTTCTTACCTGAAAGTACAATTTTTGAAGATATTATTGCTCCACCACATATATTTTCTATAGGATGAGTAGCAAATACTGCTACTTGCCAAGGCCAATCTCCTTTAATCGCCTCTGTTCCATTAATGATGAGCTGTTGAGCTTTGATCGATTTCATTCCACAAACTGAAATCACAGCAGATCAATATCGCTTAAAATCAATAGAAATTTTTGCTGTTACTTTATTAATTAAATTTGTCAACTATACGCTGCAGTGTGCGTGTGAGCTAAGTTTGATATTCCAAAATAAGTTGTTATTTAAAAAATTCCATATAATTAACTCAGTTGTTCACTTATTTATGTTTACAATGTTTATTAAATTTTTCTAAATGATTCAAACAATTACATTAAAAATAATCATAAATTGTTACACCTATTTCTAACAATGTTGCAAATTAACTTAAAAATAAAGCCAAAATATTAATAACAAAAATTAAAAAAAAAAAGGATTGGAATTGGGAATTCTTTTGCGATATAGTTGAGTTGTTTAGATTGGTCCAAAAATAATTTTTTTCTATATAATTTTAAATACTAACATTTTATACTACATTAGAAAAGTTAATGTGCTGATTAACTGTTTATCAAATAAAATGTTGAAGAAAACAAGTAGATTCGATAAATCATTTATTTTTAAGACCTAACATAATTATTATAATGTACCTATACAATGAATTAATTATACATATAACAATTGATGGAGGTAATCGTCAAGCTGCCTTTTATAAGTTACATGAATGAGTTCCAAAAGTCGAAACTCATTAAAAGGCCTAAGTCATAAAACTTGCATGAACTACAATTTATCATTAAAAGCTTAAGCCATAAAAAATATCAATTATATTTTTTTAATACAAAAAGTAGAAAGTAACAACTCTTCAGATACTGATATCATATTAATGTTTGTCTCTTATCTTATAACCTTTTTTAACGTCGGCTTATTTTCGCCCAAAAGGCCTTCACCGACCCATTAAATATCGTTAGGATACTATATAGGAATAACAATGTTAAATGCCAAATAAGATGATATCTAAGTACCAAAGTACTAATATCACATAAACTACTTAATTGCAATATTAAAAATTCCAATCTATTATAAAACCATTTTCGAATTTGTCAAAAGTTTCATTAAACAATTGATTACGTTTAAATCACCTAAGACTAATAAATTATCAATTTGGCTAATAAATTATCAATTTGAAACGGCGATGATAAATTAAAGCGATGAAGGTCGGATAGAAGAGCAGAGACATTATCCAGATTACCAGGACATTCAAAAAACAAATGATTAAGATCTCCATATTCTCCCAGTTACAAAAAGGATCGTCTTTCAATCCAATTCTATAAAGGTGACCCGGTGATAAACAATGACCCATCCTAAGGCTACATTTCGAAGAAACCAGTTTACGAGAGTAAATCATCAAACTTTTAAACCAAGAAGACAATATACTAATAGGATTTATTCTACAAACCGAGAATCCTGCCAATAAGAAACAATCTGCTTATATAACTTGGGATATAGAACCGAAGGATGGATTTTTAGATCAATCGACTATTCCAAATGGCCACTTTATGCCAGTTGATTGGTCCTTTCGTTTCCTGGGATCGAAGCATGAGCAGAGATCCAACAAAGCTTAATACACATACCCTCCACAGCTACAGCAATTTTCTCCCTCAAAACATTCAACATTCTACAATCATTATCATTATGTTTAAAACCACCCTCACTGAGTCTTCTTAGAACACTTTCTGAGTCGGAGAAGATAATCGATTGCTACAGATTAAATAATAAAATGAGTTCAAGACACTTCAAAATGCCCACAGATTCTACATAGAAAAAATTCGGAGAGGAGGAACGAAAAACACGAATAAGAACAGGGAGTACACCCGGTTTATTATTGGTCATATAAAACGAATTGAAAAATAATTTGAATTATAGGAGAATTAAAATAGAATAATTTCATAATATACTTCCCGGTCAAATACAAGACTCTCTGAACAATAGGAAACTCAGACGCCTCACCAACAAAGCTGAAGTTGGAGAAGATCTCATAACACCAAGACACCCGGAGAGCTGCAAATTGAATTCTACGAATATTTTATAATCTGCCCTTAGCACAATCCATATAAAAAACAGCACAATAGGACTCTAATCTAACTTGGCTCTAACTCTAACTTGGACCGAATAAACGCTTTATAAAACAAAAGCAACATATTCGGATCAGAACCCCAAAATTTAGCGGCCCATGAATATCTTTCCCTATCTGGTTTATAAATCGAGATTCTTTTAAGAAAGATAAGATTGTATATTAAATGAATAAAACCAGAAGGAAAATTAAGTTGATCCAATATTGAATAAAGTTGAAACGGAAGCACATAATCGTACGCTTTGTGAATATCTAAGAATAAAGCAGTACAAATATCTTTATCCCCCATTAAATGTAAAATGTCACAATAAAGGTGAGTATACAATCTTTTGTCTGACGACCTTTGCGTAATCCAAATTGATTAGGCAATAAGAGATTATTAGTTTCAATCCACAATTCCAACCAATTTTTCAAAATTTGCCCAAAAATTTTTCTTACGCAGGACGAGAGAGCTATTGGTCTATAACTTGAATGACACATCGGATCCTTCCCATGCTTATACAAAGGGAAAACCCTAAAATCAAGCCAAGAAGAAGAACCACTTAAGATGTCATTGAACAAACCTATAATCTTGAAGACACAGGCGCTTGGAAGATTGAATATCATTGAATAAGAAATATTATCCAATCCCGTCACATAATCCTTAACCAGAGCAGAGAATCCCCTCCCTCCCCTCAGATATAGGAGATGAATAAGAAAGAGACTCACAAAAAGAAAAACTAGCCTTTTTCTTCGATTTAATCGCTTTACGAACTAATGCAGCAATGTTCTTATAACGAAGAAAATTTTCCTCCGTTCTATTCAATTTAAAAATCTTATGAAATCTTTCTTTTAGTAAAAAGGATTTTGCATTCTTCATCCCACCAAGGGCATGAGAACTGTCAAACATGACGTGATTTAAAAGGAATGAATAAGGAAAACCAAAGCCAAAGACTCATAGTCTGAAATTAACGAAGAATTCGAATCAGAATAATCGGAGAATTCCGACCACTTTGCTAATATAAAATTATTTGATTTTTGAATCAAAGGACATGAATTCGACAAACTTAAATATGGTATGTAAATATTACAAATTTTCGAATAGTGGTCCCTCCCATGCGGATCGTCCAGAAGAGACCAAAGGGACTTGACCGAAATATCAGAGGAGCATATTGTAAGATCAACCAAACTTGCCTGCTGAGAAGGAAACGAAATTCTGGTCGGCAAACATATGTAACAATGTAAAATTACATTGTTAAGGGATATAAAATTAAAAAGAACATTCCCATTATTATTTAAGAAATCATTACCCCATTGAGTGTGGTTTCCATTAAAATACCCCAAGATAAAGAAGGGAGCTCTTAATTTATTCAAAATAGATAACCAGAAGGCAGTATATGTTTGAAAGAAAGGAGGAATGTATAAAAAACTGCATACCAGCAAGCCTCAAAAATAAATGTGGGACTTTTGGATTACAATCTGGCTCAACATTAATGACTTTACACACAAGATTTATACAAAATTGCAATACCACCATGCCCACCAAATCTGTCTTTTCGAAAAGCACTATAACCAGGAGAAGAAAATTTTGTATGAGGAGAAAACCATGTCTCAGAAATGAAGCATACATCAGGAAAATACATAAAACATAACTCATGAAATTCAGTTTTATTCGCATGAAGACTAATTCATTGCAAAATCGTAAGATCCATCACAGATCATAAGGGAATAATATAAATATAAACAACATACTCGTATTACCATGTGAATAAAACCAATAACAAAACCCCAATCAGATTCTATAATTCAATAAAAAAATAGAAATAAAAAATTTTAAAAATAACTGCTAAACAAAATTTTAAATAAATATTTTTTTAAATACTACAAGAAAATAAAATAAACAAGTATTAACTAATTGAGCACGGACCAACCCTGCCTCCAATATCCACTTAAGACACCGACCTATGGATCGAATACCGAGAGGAAGCCCTCGTAAAAGATGGATCGAATACCGGGAGGAAGCCCTCGCAAAAGATTTACTAAATATATGCTCAAGAGCATTAAAAGGCACCTGCCCCACCAGATTTACCATTTTATCCACAATAGACATCGATGCATCATTGATCATTGAGGATGCATTGTTTCTAATCTTATGTGACGAAAAGGAAAGAAAAGACACCGACCTGTTAGGCTTAAATGAAGAAGTAGGAGAAGAAGTCCCGAAAGATTGAGGGGACAACATACTCGACCCCTGAGAAGAAACATTGATAGTTGAGTTATATTCTTCTGTTTCATTCTCGACCACTGTTTTGCGTTTAGACGGAGATTCGCCGCTTTAGCGTAGGACATACGATTGATACTGAATGGTGAAGTCACAACATTGTTATCCACCTCCTCCGGATTATTCGGGAGCGGCTGGAACGAACGAGGAGAAAGGTCTGAAGGAATATCATCTTGAGCAAGAATTGAAAAAGGATTCTACAATAATATCGACCCTGAACTATCATGACTACGACACAAGTTACTAGCTTCAAAAAAGAAAACATTATTTAGCGCCATGCCCTATTTGATTTTTTTCTGCTTCAAGAATTCTGAGCAACTTCTTTCTGTCCCTCTCATTTGAAGGATAATCACCCCCGCAGAACATACATTTGATTAAAGGACAATTATGAGATACAACCAAGGACGAAACTCTATTTTCCCCACATTTATGACATCTGGTTGTAGAATTATATTTTATTTCTGAATGACCATATCTTAGACAGTTATTACACTGCTGAACCGATTCAATGACAAGAGAAGGATATAAAACTCTTTTAAACAAATAAACTTTCTCAGGACCTGCTGAAGTCGAAAAGTACGCAATAATAGAGGGAATCGATAATTTTTTACCAGATAGATCAGTTTTTTTTGTAAAAAATTCTTTTTACAAATAAACATTTTGAAAATGTTTAATTAGAAGTCATACTTGTTTCTATCTTTTCTTCCGAAAGAAGATGAGAAGCTCCCCGAATTACGACTTTCAAAGAGACCAGATACGTAGGAATAGAAATCTTAATCTTAGGCAACTTCGTCAACAAATTGGAATTAATAAAATTCTTCACCTCTTGCACAGTAAAAAATTCCACAAATGTTTGAAATTTCCCTCTAGGAGAGACTATCTTGACTCCCGGAACATTATTTACCACCAGCCACGATAATGCTTGGAGAATGTTATCCACGTTTAATTTTTTATCTATTAATGAGAAAAGAATACCAAACGATGTTACCAAAAGAATACCAAACGGAACATTATTAATATTATTATTCGATAAAGAACTTCCACTCTGATTTTGCCACACTGATTCACTGACTTCCACACTGATTTTGCCTTATTAATTCCCCCAGCATGAACATTATCACTACACCGGCCATCCATCTTCATCTATGAGTCATCAGAAACATGATCCGTACTTGAAAAAACCAAGACAATTAAAATCATCACCACGTGTATTCTCAGAATTTCTCTCCTCTCCGCCCATGTTCCCTTCCAAGAGAGGATTTCCTCTCCAGGAAGGAAAAAAGTAATTAACTATAAGGAAAATCTTACATAATATCACTTATTACGCACTTATGCTAAATATGAACTTAAAATACGAATGTACCCTGAATAACGGTCTACCATTTATTTATTTACTTTATTAAATACAGACAAATCAGCGTACCTAATTTGTATATAAATTAACCAAAATTAAAGCGTAAATTGTCAAAACAATTTTATGTCAAAAAAAAACACTAATATTTGTCTCATTTTATTTTTAATATTAATTTTTTGCTACGACACGTTAAAAGAGTTGCATAATTACAAAACACAAGAAAAACGCCAGGTTAGAATACTCCGAATGGATTACGTATAATAATACGCAATCTACTTGAATCATTTATTTGTGGATAGCTTTCATTCTTGTAAAATTGTATTTCTAAGGATATGTGCTACATATACTGTTTAATTTAATTAAATAAAATTTAATTTAATTAAATAATAACTTATAATTAAATAAAATTTTAAATAAATCACAAATGAATACTGAATTATGGTTATTGTAAAACCAATTAAAATTCACATTCTTGATTGACTACAATGATTTCATAACATAATATTAAGGATCTTAATAATAAATAATTTAAGGATCTTAATGTTTAATAAATCCAATAAAAACAGACATACCTTGCAATCTAAAAAAAAATAAAATAAACATGAAAGGTACTGATTCGTTATTTAACTCAGTATACTGTACCAAATAGACCTATTCTATACCAAAGTGGCCAATAGAGATAATAAATTACGTTATTTCATATTGCAGAATTTCTAAGCTTTCGTCAGAGCTAATTACTAAATAACCACAATCAACGTGAGAGCAATTTTACCGAATTCCATTAATTCTCCAAGATTCCTTAAATTTTATACAAAAACCATTCGTAACTCCACGCAAAACTTCCAATCAATCCCTTTCAGATTTAACAGATTATTATACAAAAAAAAAACAATCCTTACCTATTTATTTATTCCAAGAGTTCATGTATAAAGTTAATTTAGTAGGCATGTGAATTTGAACATGAAGTACGTCGCAATGTAAAATATAAAATTTTTGTTAGAAGCGTAATGTTCAATTTTAGCAGCTAGAAAAAAACTTGGATCAACTTTTAGCAAGTTTTATGCCAACTTTTATTAAAATGGTAGAAAATCAAATATAAACAATCAGCAACAAGTTGTACTGCAATCCTTGTTTAAACATTTCAAAAAGGCAATGATGAAATGTGGTGCTTATAAAAAAATCATTAATAATTTTCACTGATCTTCAAAGACTATGAACCGAATTTGATATCCGCCAAAAACCACATTAGCACCATCGACATGTTGACGTGACGTGTGTATGTGACGTGGGGTTGCACGGCATTTTAAAGACCAAATTAAGGGTAATCAGATAAAAATAATAACTAAGAACAGTGCGAAAGTATAAAAACAAACATATTGTCTCGTGGCCTAAAAATTTTAACTGAAAAAACTCGAGAAGAATAAAATGAGTAAAGTAAATTAAGCATAAAAACACGCGAATATATGACAGAGTTGACAAGTTATAAATAAATAAATATAAACAAATGAATAATACCATTTGTAATATTAACATTACATAAATGATGACTCTGTGTGTGCGTGTGTATGTTCATTACTAATATAAAAACCTTCATTTGCATTTATCGCAAACAATCATGACAGATATTCTCTGCGGAGTGTGTAATAATATCTTTTTAAAAAAGGATAGTAGTATTCAGTGCCGTACTAAATGCGGCAAGTGGTATCATAGAAAATGTACAGGATTGTCAAGTAAAGAATTCAATAAATTCCATAAAAATAAACATTGAAAATGGGGGGGGGATGCGACTCATGCAAACCCATGAATGAAGATGAAGAATCCAGACTCTCAGACTCTTCGATTAAATCAAATAGAACCATTCGTAGAAAAAGTCTACAAAATCAACGCACGTATAATCTAAATGATATAATGGGCAGGTTAATAATTATGAAAAATAAGTATGATATACTATTCTCAAGATATGATATTCAACTCAAAGAATATAAAAAAATCAGTGAAGAATTACGCCAAGTTAACACTGAGCTTCCATCAATAAAGGATAGTAAAAGGGAACCTCTAGATGAGGAATTCCTCCACGATCTCAAAGAGAGAGGCGAGAGGAGCAAAAATATAATGATCTATAATATTCCTGAAAGTCAAGCAACCTCCCTAGAGGAAAAAATCAGGGACGACACAAACCGAATACAGGAAGTTTTTAGCAACAATTATACAAACATAAGTTCTACGATGCGGACGAAAAAACGACGGAAAAACTCGTCCTATAAAGGTTATAACTGACAACGTAGCCAGAGTAAGAAATATCCTAAAAAAATCCATATTGCAAAACGGAAACATAAAAATTGCAGCAGATATAACAGTTAGACAACGTGACCACTTAAAAAAGTAAATAACGAATTATATCAGAGAGGGCGTAATGGAAAAAATAACCTTACTATAAAATATCTGAACAGCGACGTAAAAATAGTTACTGAACCCCTAAACAATTGTTCCCACCAGTTAAACTAAATAAGCCCCTATCAATATATTGTCAGAATGCAGGCGGAATAAGAACGAAGTTATCGAAATTTAAACAGACAGTTACATGTACAGACTTTGATATAATAACTACAGTGATGCTGAGATTAAAATGAAAAATTATAACGTATACAGACAAGACCGCAGTGACGAATGAAAAAAACGAGGTGGCATTCTCATCGCAGCATATGATCTCATTTTTAAACTTACGACGATGCAATGAAATTCCTAATGACAGGGGGGTGTTTCTCGATTTAACATTCTCAAACATAAAAGAACTTACAATATCACAAGCCATAGACACAATCTTTGAGAACAATATTCATCAAATCGGGGATGAGAGTAGAATAAAAATTGGAAATCCGAACTGTTTGCATTATTGGTAATCGGTTCGTGACTTTACCAATGTTGACTATATTTCAGTTAACGATTACTTATCATTAGTTAACTGGATAGAACACTTGAATGCCTGAGATATTAATACATTCTACACCATAATTAATCATTGTATAGAGATATTTATGTACCAATTAAAAAAGTTACACACAAATTTCCCTCCATGGATGAACAATAAGCTTTAAAAACTGATAAATAAGAAAAAATTAGTACACAAAAAATATAAAGAAATCAAATCTGAAGAAGATTATACCACTTTTACGAATCTCAGAAAAGAGTGTAAACTTATAGTAAAGAAGCCTACGAAAACTATACTAAACAAATTGAAAGAAGCATCGTACGAAAACCCGAATAATTCTAGGGTTATGTAAAGGATAACAGGAAAATCACAGGACTGCCTAACAATATGTACTTAGGTAACTATCATGCTAGTTCAGCTCAAGATGTTGCTGAGACGATCTCAAAGTTTTTAAGCAGTGTATATTCCAAGGACCAAACAACAGCTCTGTTATCCACTGCAGAATCGAATATCGACAACAATATCTAATTTAGTAACTACCAATTCGAACTCTCGGAAATTTATAAAGCCATACTTGACTTGAATCCTACGAGTAATACAGGTCCGGATGGAGTAAGCCCTAAGTTTTTACAAAGATGTGCCTTTA
>WYDF02261705.1:0-19156 GCA_009867245.2 Adranes taylori
TGTTTCGTAGAAGTTGAATTTTATTTTGTAGAATTTTAATTTACTTATTTTTTTATTCGTAGATTTAATATGTTGAATGAATATTTGAAAATTTACTTAGCGCTTTAAGATCAGATCAATTTAAGGCTTCGATAGTTCTCGCTCACCAAAAGAAATTGATTAGGTCTAATTTCACAATTAAAGCTTTGGATGGGCGCGAATGGGTTCTCGCAGCACATCCAAAGACTCAAAAATTGCGTCTAAGGATCACTGGCCCCCGAAGTCAATTTATGAAATGTATTAAAAAACATATTAATTGTTACATAACCATAACATCACCTTCGGTTTAGATAGTTTTCGTAATAAACCGTCCGGATTCAACACTGCAGTCATTTCAATAGGTAGGGAGGTTATTTACGCCGAGATTTCCATATAAAAGCCTCACCCAGCCTAATAACACATACGCTATGTTGAATTATCTCGAGATCCTTTTGTGAGCATTTCGCGTTTTGCAGAGACATAATTTAGACTTAAAATATGCAGACCGGTCCTTTGGTGAGCGAGCGCTTATCGCGGCCTTGGTATGAGTGTGTTCAACGTAGCGTTAAAGTGGATCTTAATTTAATCACTTTTAAAATCATCTTTCAAAATAAATCGAAAATCAACTTTAATCAACTATGAATTCAAATCAACGTATCTCAACTAATTATTATGCTACGCATCAAACAACACACCCTTACTCTTTAGCAGAATCTCTTGATATCTCTCATTTACATTTTCACTTTTTTTCGTATTTTTTTATCTTTCCATGTGCTTTGGATACGAATGTGTATCAATACTGTGTGAAAATAGATTGTACTAAGGAAAGTCAGGTAAAATGACGATAGTAAGCTTTCATGCTTTATTTCAATATGCTTTTCATTAAATATTTGAATTCTCTGTTCATGGTAACTGTTGTCGTTTTTACACAGTTTATACATATTTTTTACTTGCTTAATTTCCAAATTACTATTTATTTTAAAAAATACATGATTTTTACATAATTTTCGTCAACACAAGAGTCACAAATGTAAGGTTATATTTTTTATTTTGCTGAAGTGATTCCACTGTACGCTGCGTGGGCCTATTTATGACACATTGAACAAGCAAACCATGTTTCGGGTCACCCTATAAAATCATTGCGAAGTTCATTCTTCATGAGGTTATAGTCATCAGCATCATCATCATCTTTAGGCGTAATTAACAGATACGAAGGAATTTGAGGAATCATCAATTTTTTTAAAAATCTGGGAGTTGCAAACTACACTGGATGAGGCTGGGAGGGACCGGACACATTGTTTGATTTGTCCGGGACCAGGGATTAACTCCCTGGTCCCCATATTTGCCTACATCGCGAACAGCTTTGGCGCCGCCTGCTGCTACTTTTACTTTACTTGCTTTTTCCCCGCTGCCGCTTTTGAGTCACTTTTGCCCGTGTGCACTTTGCACAAAATTGAGGTCCCTGGGTCTTACATATGTTCCCCTGGGTTTTACACAAGTTTTATTTTTTTAACTTTCATAGAAACCGAGGAAAATAGAAGTTTACAAAACAAAAGACAGCCTGTAAATAAATTAAATTGTAATTTTACATAAAGATGTTTCAAATAAAATTGAACGTGGTTTGGTAACCTATTCAATAAAGTTTATTCAAGTATCCTATCTTTTATAGTTCCTGAGATAATTCGAAAATTTTGTAAAATTTTAAACATGACAACGTAGCGTTCTATGCCAGTTTCAGGCATGACCAAAAAATCACCAAGCGGTTTTTATTGCTTAAAGGAGCTATTAGTTATAGAGGAGAAGGGTGTGCATTGTATGTGTTATCCTCATAGATGATCCATGATACGAGCTTGTTTTGGTTGCAAAGTTCCGCAAAACTTGAAAATATTGGCGACACGTATTATGTGTGATTGTTTAACATCAAGTACAGTCATCAAATCAAATATTTAATTATTATTAGAATATATTTGCTTTATTATGTATTTACCTGTCATATTTTAAATAACGTATCAATTTCATTTATGTCAATATTGATTAAAAGATTATCATATTTGGTTGCAGATAAAAAATATATAATAGTCACTTCAACGCATCGATAAAATGAAATGTAATAATACTACGGACATCATTTTCAAGGATGTGGTCGTAATTGGTAAGTACTTTCTGTGGTTGGTTTTATTATTACTTATCGTTTGTTTTTAGTGAAATTAGGACTTTAATTTAATTTAAATCCAAAACTTAATTAGTTCGTCATATTAAATATTTCGTTATATTTAATAATCATTTTAAACATTTTACTTTCCGCAGTTTATATATTTTGTTTTCTTGGAATGGACTTCAAAATCAGCTAAAGTATATTGCCATTGCATTCCAACCTTCAACTTTGTTTACTTATATTGTAGGAAATGGACCTTCTGGCATATCTCTGTCATATATGCTCTCGGGAAATGTTCCATACATAATATCGACGTCACATCCGGATGAGATGCTCTCAGCGCGCCTACAGCCGGTTCTGGGCACGAATTTAACGAGAGCAGATTTGGAAGTTCTTTCTATAGGTTTGGAAGGACGAACGACAAATCCCATATCACTGCTTTTGGACGCTCTAACTTATCCATATGCTGACATGGGTGTGGAATTAAAACCGCTAATAGAATGGAGATCCAATGACAAAAAAGTAAATGTTATTAACTTGTATCTAATCTTTAATTCTTTGTGGATTTGTGACAGGATTTGATCTTATTAAAGCAGGATCGCGATTATGCTACTGACCACTATAGTGCTTTTCTTATTTTATTTTGTTTGTATCATAAAAAATACTAATACATGAGCTCTCAGGGGTCAGAAAGTCGCTAATTTCTATTAATATTATTATTATTAGTACACCAATAAATCTAGATAGGTAAACACGTATATATATATATACGCCATAACGGAGCTAAATAAGGTTTATTGTTCTTAGGATTTACAGTCATTTAAGTAAGAGCGTGTTCGGCATAACTAGCAGTTGATGAAAGGTATCGGCTTAATTCTTTCGTGAGTCGATAGAGCACAACCTTTGTCCTTGATGCATTATCACGAAATATTCAGTTGGCATTGAATACTTACCAAAGAAGCACTTAAAGCAACATGAGTACCGGGTGCGCATCGCGTTACGAGGCTGTGTTCCTCTGTACCCACCCTAAAGGTCTGATAAGTAAAGGTCAAATAAGCAGCGGCCGCTAAGTACCTGAGGAAGTCGACGTCACTCGTCAGTAAGTGGGTGCAGCAATATAAGGACACAAAAACTGTCCATGACTTGTCGGAACGTAGTTCGATAGGCAACGTGTCCCTTGAAGTTGAAAAAAAGATCGTGAACTTGTTTTCGCGGAACCCTGGCTTAACATTGTGTAAAGGAGCGGGGAAATTGAAATGGAAAGGTGTAGATATATCGTGCGTAGCAATCCGAACCCATATCCGTGCTCATGATCTTAATGGCGCAGTTCAGTTAAGAAACCTTTGTTAGGTGAAAATCACGCGATGAAGCGACCCGCTTAGGCAAAGGACAATATCGATTAAAATTGGAGCAATGTAATTTTTACGGACGAAGCTTTTGTTTGGGGATATGTTATTGTTCCACGCGCCTGGTCAACCTCCACTAACAAGTTTAAACAGCCAGTAAAAGTGCATCTTTGGGGTTGCTTCTCAAGACTTGGTCTTGGGCCTTTGTCGGGGTTTCGGGTCGTTTACCCACAAACTAAATGCTCCTAACATGCTCCAATTTTTTAAGAAATCTTTTTACCGACTGCCGAAAGTTGGTGTATCAAGAAAAATAAGGATTGGATCCTGCCGGAAGACAATGACTACGAGTCTGGCATTGTTGTACATGATTGGCCGTCGTTCAGGTCCTTGCCGAATGAATACGCCGTCAACTTGATCGAAAGCATGCCTCGGAGATGCCAAGCAATTATCGACGTTTCTTACTCAGTAGTGGCGCAGACGGACGTCGACAAAATTAAATGATTTACTGGTATATTGCTATCTTAAGATATTGTAGGGTTTTCTAGCCTGTTATCCTGACGAAGGTATAAAATACGTTTACTCGCTGTCGGCGAAGTAGTATCGGACTAGGAGGTTGTGATGATCTTTACGAATCACAGGTTATAACCATCCCTTGCCTGGAGTGGGAAGTAATGGCATATTTCCTGGAGGTGTGGGTGGAATTGATGAACCGGGGGTGTTTTAGATGGCGTAGATGGATCTACATGTATGCGTGGTATACGCGGGCATCGCAACTTGATGAGCCTCTCTGAAGTTCGGTGTCTGGCATCCTCATAGGCATGATGCGCTTGGCGGTTGGCTTCTCTCTTCTTCTGACGTTGACCCCATCGTTTTGTCATCGACGAAGTTTATTTATGAATAATATATCAGAAACATTAGTGTCTTTGTCCAGTTTTTGATCTGGAAGCTTTTTTAAAACTGAAGCTGCGCTTACAGCAACTTCATGTTCATTCACTTGCCAGATTCCACATGCACGAAAAGCACTGACAATATTATTTTTATCGGTTAATGAAAGTCGTCTGTTAACTAATTTTTTCAATAACACCGGGAAAGTACATTTGTTAACAGCACTGCCTTTTCTATTTGCCAATTTATAATCTGTAATAATTTGTTTCCAGTGTCTTTTCAGTCGTTCAAAGTATCCGACATCCAGGGGCTGGCATAAGTGAGTTGAATTGGGTGGCAAATAAACAAAGTTAATGTTGTTTCTCTGGCAACTCAAGAGTAAATTAACATTTACATGTGAAGACAAATTGTCCACTATTAGGACTTTGGGCCCTGGTTTCGTTGAAGCCCATGGAAGAAAAATGGTATTAAATCATTCTTCAAATGTACAAGAGTCGAACCACCCTGAAACCGTTCTATTATACCGAGTTCTTGGTGGCCCTCCTACAGTCCGGTCATCGTATAACCTTGTTACTTTATAAACCACGTATGGAGGCAATACCTCACCATGGCAATACCGTTTCATGTTTTGGCTACGCGATGCACTAGTTAGATTTGCTAAAACGTAATTGGAAATATATTTTTTTATTTTTTGAAAATGTGGCCAAGTCACTTTTAAAAAAGTGTTACTTTGCCAGAAGCTCTAAAGCATTATTTATTGCAATGATTCCCTCATAAATGGGTTGCTTTGCCACAATATAGTTTTAAAACTAGTTACAAATAAGGTCCTGTAATATTTTGCTGAAAATAGGGTTGTAAAACATAACTGAACATCAATAAAATAAATGAAACTTAAGATGTCTAGATTGGTAAACACAAATACAACTTTCGTCTTCAAAAACAACGCAAATTCTAAACATATCATGAAATTCAACAAATAAATCTGAAGAAAATTCTATTTCTTATCATCTATTGTAAAATAGTGGTATCCCCTTGTGGAAATTTAAGGAGTCTCTAAAATCTTTACAATTTCCTCTTCTTGTAGAAATGCAATGTCCTCCACTTAAGAGGAAAGATGAAACCTCCTTTTTTCTTCTGTAAGAATGTTCCAGTGAAGCTATCATCCTGAACATCTAATATCTGACCGATGTAGTGTCTCAATGTCTTCTCAGTAGGAAAACCAGCCACAACAAAATCAGTTTCCTTTCCTTTTATTGAAATTTCTGTAGTTTCATTATGTTGCTCAGCTTCATTTATTTTTATCGGTTAATGAAAGTCTGTTTACTAATTTTTTCAATAACACCGGGAAAGTACATTTGTTAACAGCACTGCCCTTTCTATTTGCCAATTTATAATCTGTAAGAATTTTTTTTTGTAGATTGATCATGTTGTTCTGGGAAAAGGTCCACCTGGAGGTTCGTGGCATTCAATGGATCCTCAAATCCGAACCCTCTCATTAGGATCATGGATGGCTCTACCTGGCCTGATGTTTAAAGAACACGATGGCTCAGAGAAAAGAGCTTCAGCTCGTAATGTTGCCGCCTATTACGAACGATACGTGAAGGAAACTGGTATTGCGACCAATTTCAGAAGCAACGTAATAGTGACATCTGTTAAGCCTTATTTGGGTCCCATATTGAATGGACCAGGCTGGGTGGAGAAAGTTGACAAAGATATCGGTAAAAGGATTAGGTTGTGTTCAAGGCTGGAAGCAAAGGAACGTGCAAGGTGTACGTTAAGTAGCGCGTTAAATTATATTATAGGTAATTATTTAATTATGCTGCTATTACATTAATTAAGAAATTAATTATTAATATCCACAATTACTTTTTTAATTGTGACTTTTGACAAACAAGTTCAGTATAAACTACTCTTCGATTTTTTTATGTCGACTACAGCAAAAGAAACAACCAATCATTTACTTGGAAGTGCTTGGTGAATGAGCGACTTTTCCTGGATTCGTTTCATCTTCGAGTACCCAAAAAGTTGACTATTGCTTTGTTTTCACACTCATTAATGAGATTCGTCACTTTTTATAATGGTTTATACGAATTTTTCACTTCCTCGGTTGAATTTTATGAGCATTTGTTTACACCATATGGTATGAGCATTTTTGTGCTTCGATTAAATTATGTGAGATTCATTGGGAACAAATCTTTTTCACGACTAAATGTTCATGGAACATTACGCGGTACGCCACATGTTTTACATTCTTCTTCTTACAGTGCCGTCTCCCTATGGAGGTTGGTGATCCAATTAGCTATTTTGGCTCGAGAAACTGTACCCTTGAAGGTCTCTGTCGATGTTCGTGCGAGTCATCTCGTCAGATTCTTCAGCCATGAATCCTGGCGTCGTTCTATTGATCTTTCGCCCTAAACTTTGCACCACGCATGATGCGCCCGGTGTATTGCAGTTTCCTTCCTTTGACAGTTCTCATCAGCTCTAAAGACTTGTCCATCATCTTGAGGACTTCGTTGTTTTCCGTTGTCCGTTTTACTATCCATGAGATGCGTAATATACTTCGGTATAGGGACATTTACCGAATTCGTCTATATGATTTTCCATCTCCTGGTTGAATGTCCAGCTTTCTTGTTGATAGATTAGGACAGGAAAAATGTAACAGCGCAACAACCGCACACGGAGCTGAATACTTAGGTCGCGTGCGGTGAAAACGTTTTTCATATTGGTCAAAGTTTTGCGAGTTTGCTCGATTCCAGCCTTGATCTCGATTTCCGGATCACTTTGTTCGTTCATGTCATCCCAGGTATCGAAATATATAGACTTGTTCGACGGGTCTATCATTTATATATATAAAACAGCTGGCCTTGATTGCTTGGGGAAAACCACGAGCTTTGTTTTCTTGATGTTCACAAAGAGGCCAAGACACTGGCTGTGTGCCACGATAAGATCCATAGTACATCTCTGTACATCTGTGAGGTTGTGGGTTATTCCAAAGTTAATACATAATTACGAAAGCTACGCGTTACATTTTGGAAGAACATGTGTTAATTTTCGACCATCGCAACATGCTGTTAAAAATTTGATGAAGAAGTTTGGGAGAACGTTTTTGTTGAAAGATGAAATGGACCTTCTCCGTCAACACTCTAAAGGATTTGGAGACTGGAAACGAAGGTAACAGTTAGATAAGCTATACGGACAATAAGGATTAATCGGACCGTACTTTATCGAAAACGGTGAAAGTACTTCAACGGCGATCGTTACCGTGACATGTTGATAACTTTTTTTGGCAAAAAAATGAATGAAACAGATGTGGTTTCTATAGGATGGCCACACCGCACTCGAAACAGTGATGTTGTTGTAAACTAGGTTCCCAGGTTGAATCATCTTTTGATTTGGAGATTAAAACTGGCCGCCACGTAGTTTGCATTTAACATCTTGGGATTATATCCTATGGGATTTTTTTGTAACTAACAACTTAATTCCTTTCACTCTTATCCCGAGCATAGGGCTTCGACGAAGTTTCTTCATCGTACTCTATTTCTATCAAGGACATTTAGCTCTGCAAAAGTCTTTCCTTCCTTCTCGTCCTTCTACAGTCCTTCTCCATGATGTCTTTGGTCTTTCACGTTTCCTTTTTCCCTGCGGATTCCAAAACAAAACTTGTCTCTCCACAGCATTTTGGTTTTTGCGGAAGGTATGATCAATCCTCCTCAATTTCCTTCTCTTAATTTGATTGGAGATGGATTCCTTTCTCGTTTAGTTCCAAAGATCTTCGTTAGATATAACATTTGCCCAGAAGATTCGGAAATTTTTTTCAGGAAGACCTGCAAGCTACTGGTGATTTTGAAGGTGACCTTCCAAGTCTTACAAACATATAATAGCACTGCTTCCACATTGGTTCTGAAGATTCAGAGTTTGATCGTTGTGGAAATCTCTCTTGCCTTCCAGAGTGGATACAGTTGAATGAAGGCTTCATATGCCTTTTGGATTCCATATGCCTTGCGGAGAACCAATAGAAACGTTATGTATAGTTGTTGTTTGTTTCTTTAATTACTTTTGTTATCTTCTCCAGTATCTTCTCACATACTGTCCCTTTTAAGGGAACCGAAGGTTTCTTCAAAATCTACGAGTAAGAGGCTAGCGATAAATTCATTTGACTATTCGAGAATAATACGAAGCGTGTTAATTTGGTCGATACAAGAACGATGACTTCTAAACTCTGCTTGCTCCTCCCTTATTTGTGATTCCATTCCCTCCATTCATGTGGCAAATTTTCTTTGTTCCAAATTTTCTTGAGGAGAGAGTACAGAACATCAGTGGCGGTGTATGGGTCAGTTGACAGGAGTTCTAATAAAATATTATCTGCTCCAGAGGTCTTTCCATTTTTCAGCTGCTTGATTGCTGCCTTGATCTCCTCCTTGGAGGGTGGGTCCGAATTAGTTACATTTCCTACTCCTTCTCTATTCTGTACATTTTCTTCCTCTTCGTTAGATCCTTGGTTAGCTTCTTCCTCACTTTCTCTATTGAGCACCTCCATGAAGGGTTCGCGCCACCTTGCAAGTTGTGTTTCGTCGTTGGTGAGGAGTTCTCCTTGTTTATTTTTCACCGAACGTCTGCGGTTGACTGTCTTCTTGAGGAGAGTTCTCGTGACATCGTATTGTTCCTTCATGCTTCCAGTGTCTGACGCTTTCTCTACCTTCTCGGCCAATTCTGAAATCCATTTCCTACGATCACGCTTAGCACTCTTTTTCACCTGCTAGTCCTTTGCTTGATATTCTGTCTGGAGCTGGATTTTCTGCAGGAGCGTCTTTCCATTGTTTAGTTTCAGTTTCACTTCTTTTCGCTGTTGTTAAAGTAAAGTCTATGGAAATTACCCAAAGACAATTGGAGAATTCAAACAAGAAATTACTCCAAAACATACTGTCAAGCGATAGCTATTTAACCGACATTTTATTTCGTGTTTAATGTCATTTATGATTTTGAAAATGTAGGGTGATAATATAGAGTGAATGGATTGCATTGGAATGAACTGCAGAGTGGACTGGATTACAATAATGCATTGAATCCATGATTGCATAATCAGATATTGAATCTGTAGAGACAGATATGCTTTGTAAATATAAATTAAATACTAATAAATTATTAATTTATTAGATACTAATAAATTAATATCCATCATTTATTATTGGTAATAATAAATAATAGATTAATTATTAATAGTGTTTCATTGTAAATTATTCTCAAATAAAACGTTACATGGTGTCAAGAGTGGGATAAAGGTAAAACTATAGAGAAATATGACGAGCCTCATTCTTATATTGTTAGAAATTGTAATAATGACAAAAAATATCGTATAACAAGAGAACAATTATTATTTACAGATTTTGATGATGATGAAGCTGATTATAATGGACTTGATTGACAGATTCTGTAAATGTAGAGAAAATTATGTTTGTAAAAATTATGCATTAAGAGACGGAAATAGTCTTAGACAAGTACTTGATGGCTTTTAAAATCGAACATGTTCTATTTTAATTTCAATTTTTTAGTAAATATTAGGAATATTTCCGAATTTAGGTTCATTGCCAACATATTTTATAATTTATTGTACCTATTTTAGGTCAAATCAGGTACAATATAGTTATCAGCATCAGATACGATATTTCAGGTTCAATTAAATAAAAATTTTATTTTTAATCATGAAAATCTGTAAATAAAGTGCGTAGTGTGGTTTATATTTTAATGTTATTTTCTCCGAAGTTAAAAATTGTCTCAAGGCCGTATTTCGATTATTTCTTCTATTGACAGATTACAGTTGACATATGTCGATTGTTAACATCTACAAATTGACAATTGTAAATATCCCAACAATTATTCTGACAATTTTCAAAATTTTACGTGACCTTCATTTATAAGGACTAAATTAAGTACTTAAAATTGACGGAAAAATTGACAAATATAAAACTAGCTTTAGGAATCCACTAAGGTATTTTATTTAAGCTGAAGAAGAGCGATTTAAGGCGATAAATGAGTGAAATGTGATGTCAATATAGAGTGAATGGAGTATGGAAGTGAATGCATGGTTGCATAATCAGATATATAACCTCTAAAGGCAGATATGTTTTGTAATAATAATAAATAATAATTTAATTGTTAATGGTTTCATTATAAATATACATTCAGTAAAACGTTACAGAAGGAGTAATAAAATATAAAAGAAACAATAATTTGCTTGTTTTTGGCTTATGAACACACACCGGAAATTAAAAATCATACCTTATTTGAAAACTCTTACATCAAGAACAGTGGTGCATATCATATCTTGGTGGCTCTTTTTGTTCAGGAGTTATAGCCCTTCAAAGTGCCCCAACATGCCTAAAATAAATCACTTATTAAACACTATACATGCTATTTCAGCTACTAGAGCTGCAGTACAGGGTTACTATGATGTATAAAGATTTGTTTTATCAGCAAGAAACTGAATTAATATTGTGTTTGCTGTATTTAATAAATTTCTGTAATTGTCAAATTAATTGCAATTTATTTCCGAGAGCCATTTCATGATGTCATTTTAATGACAGCATGATTGCTCCAAATGAAGAAAGTGTGTAAATACTGTAGACTTAACGATACCATATTTTAAACTGCTGCCCCGCACAACAAGCTTGCCAACTTGATTAATAATCTCCTGGAATATTTATATCTTCTCAATATTTTACCTCTTAATAAAGTGTAATATAGTGCAATAATCTCCAAGTACCTTCAACAGACAATAGTGCAATAATTTTAAATAACCAAAACAAAAGTTGCAAACAGCAGAAGTTTCTATAGTCTATATTTTATAGCTCTTCTATCTTATTTTATTTTAGTTTTAAGATTTTTTAATAGTCTGTATTTGCAATGCTTGATTGCGTAAAGTATTAATGACGGCATGAATTGGTAGTCGGAAATAAATTGCAATTAATTTGATAGTTACAGAAATTTGTTTAAAACAGCATGAAAAACAATATTAATTCAATTTCATGCTGATAAAACAAATATTTATACATCACAGTAACCGTGTACTCCAGTTTTAGGTGCTAAAATAACGTGTATAGTGTTTAGTAAGTGATTTCTTTTAGGCATGTTGGGGCACTTTCAAGGGCTATAATTCCTAAACAAAAAGAGCCTCCAAGATATGATATGCACCACTGTTCTTGATGTTATAAGAGCTTCCAAATAAGGTATGATTTTTAATTTTCGGCGTGTGTCCATGAGCCAAAGACAAGCCCAATAAATTACTGTGTGCTTTAATTTACTTAAAATGGAAATTTTTGTGAGACATGCTGTAGTAAATATAGAACTAATCTATTTCATTGTTTGTAGGTCGCGCTGAATCCAGGAAAGTAAAGTCACTGAAAGACACAATTCAAAAGAAAATATTAAGTGACGACACACGAATTTATGATGATAGGTTATTGTCTAACAAGACTGAGAACAAAGAGAAGGCTATAGAAAAGAGTTGCCAGTGCAGAAAGTTTTTACCTCTTAGGTAAGTTTTATTTTGTAGTTTAAATCAATTCAACATTATTACAACTTTTCAAAATTTTTATTGAAAACAAGGACGGATATATCTGATTTGGTGTGTGTGTTGAAAAATGGGCAATCTGCAGAGTGCAGGGTTAGGTGATGAAAGGCTTGGTTGATAAGTTATGCGAATGATATAGTGTATATGGCGAGCAGTAGAGAAGAACTGAAAGAAGTGACAGATACGGCTAACAGATATATGGTAAAAAGGGGATTGGAGATAAATATTGAAAAATCGAAAGAGATGGAATGTAGGAAAGACGGAAGGGATAGTAGAAATGATGTGTTTAAATTGAATGGAAAGAAGATAAAATATTTAGAGTACATGATGTGTAGGAAAGGATCGGGAAGTGAGCATATTCAAATAAATGTTAGCAAAAAAACAGAAGCGGCAGCGTAAAGAATGGGGTATCATCTATGGAAAGAGATATTTGGCGAATCAGTAAGAATAGGGATGATAGTTTTAAAAATATGCGTGAGAAGCATAATGTTGTATGGACCTGAAGTATGGGCAATGAAAGAAAGAAAGAGAATTGAAAGAATGAGAATGAAGTACATGAAAAGGGTGTGGAAAAGTTGACTCCGAGTGAAATATTGTTGCAGGAACGGAATGAATATGAATGTTGGGTATATGGAGTTAATAAGATGAAAATAAGTAAGGGGATGATAGTAACGAATGGGTCAGGGATAAAAGAAGGTTGTATGTGAGGTGTGGATGGTCAATGTATGAATGGTAAAATAGGATGAGGAAAGACATGAATTGTGAGGTAGAGATAGAAAAAACGTTCCAGAATGTGGAAGTATAGGAGAGACATGACAAATAAGTAACTTTGGTGGGGGCGAGGATGTGTGGAAAAGGGTTTTGTTAGGGGTTATAAGACATAGGGATGGAAAAAGGTAAGAAGGAGGAACGTAGAAAGGAAAGGATAAAGAGAAAGAGAGGAAACCGGCAAGAAAGTTTACGTGGACACAATGCGGGATTGAATGGGAGGTAGGGGAACAAAACATGGATGCAAGGATTGTGGAAGTTAGTTATGTACAGAAGGTTCGGGTGAGGAAATAAAGAAGAAACTTTTATGGCAGATTGTAGGAAGATTAATGACAGAGGGATGCTACAGATATAGCACAAATCGTTTTTGTTACATATCAACTTTTTTTTAAATGTAATTTGTAACGAATTTTTATTATATGTTTATTAATTTTGTTGATTGTAACATGGTAAAGTTTGAAATGTTAGGCTGTAAAAGAATTATGTCAATAAAGGTTATTATTATTATTATTTTAGTTTACAACAACTTAAATTTATTTTATTGTAAGATAATAATTGCTCAATTATATGAGATCTGAAGGTAATTCTCATACCATACATGAATATGTTTTTACAATGTGAGCTATTTTTATTCTCCATTTACGAATCATGTTGTATATAAATTAAAATGCTTTTGTATTTTAGATTTTCGTCAAATGAGAGGTGCGATTGGGAGCCAAAATGGGAAGTTGAAGTTTTAGATCTACATTCCAGGGAACTCCAAACTTATATCTGTAGCCATCTGGTATTGGCTAATGGCTCAAATGATTTACCGAATCGATTAGATATAAAAGATGAAGATCCGTATTGGCTAATACATGATTTACGATCATTAGAAATGGAATTGGATTTGCGATTGCAAGCAAGAGGTGGAAATGGAAGTAGCGACCATCTTCTAGATCCAGTTCTTATTGTTGGAGCCGGATTAAGTGCGGCCGATGCTGTTATTGCAACAAGAACGCGAAACGTACCAGTAATGCATTTATTCAGACACAGTAATTCACATTTAAGCAAGAAACTACCTGAAAATATGTATCCAGAATATCACAAAGTAATTAATTATTTTATTTAAATTTATTTATTTTTTTCTAGTTCATAAAAATTGCAATAACCTCGGACAACTTCATAGCACCCTGTATATTTTTCTATATTATGATGGCTGAGTATTTGTGTAAATGAGTATTTTTCTATTTAGTGATTCTCTTTAAAACGAATTAATTTTATTAATATTTATATTGACAAGAGAATGCGTGCATTAGTAAGGTGGCTTAATAAAGGAGCGGAGAGAGTACCGGAAGAATGGAAAAAAGGAGAAATTGTACCAGTAAACAAGAGAGGAAATAGAATGGAAGTTGATAGTTATGAAGGAGTTACGATTATGAATGGATTATATAGGTTGTATACGAGGATTATTAATAGGAGATTAGAAAAGGATGTTCGTGATAAGGGAATTCTGTCACACTCAGATTGGGTTCATCAGAGGTAGGGGACGACGGATAATATTGTTAGACTAAGTAGAAAATAGATTTCGAAGATTTCGCATTATAAGTAGAAAGATTTCGAAAAGAAAGAAGTTATACCTCCTGTTTGTTGATCTGAAGGCGGTTTTTGATAGAACAGTGAGAGCGAAATTGTGGGAGAGAATGGAGAATGTATAAATTTCGAGAGAGATGAAAATAATGATAAAAGGAGGAAAATATGAGGGGACGAAAATAAAGGCGAGATTGAATGAGAATGTATCGGAATGGGTTGAGATAAAAAGGGGAGTTACGCTCACTAAGTGCTTGTCTGTTTAATATTTACTTGCCGGATTTGGAGGAGGTTCTGATGAAAAGACAAGCGAGTGGGATGGGGATAGTAAGGGTATAAGTGTGGTCTCTAACGTATGCGGATGATATAGTATGTATGGCGAGTAGTAGGGAAGAGATGAATGAAGTGTTTGGAAGGATGAAAAGATATATGGGTAGAAGGAGCTTGGAAGTGAATCTGAAAAAAACTAAAGTAATGGTGTGCAAGAGGGAGAGTATGAGAAACATGAATTTATTATAGAGGGGCAAAAAATAGAACAAAGAACAGAAGATAAGAATAGAATGGAATATAGGTATTCGGGTCTCATTTTAGCGTAAAATGCGTCATGCAAGGAACATAATAAAATAACCAAAAAGGCATGAGGAGTTGTAGAGAGAATAAGGTTGATATGGGAAAGAAAGTTTGGGGTGTCTGTAAGAATGAGGAAGAAGATAATAGAAGTGTGTGTCAATAGGATTATGATTATGGGCGGTTAAAGAAAGAGAGATGATAGAGAGGGTACAGGTTGGATGCATGAAAACGATGCTGGGTGTAGGTACAAATACTCCTACTGAGATAGTGCTGCAGGAATTAGGAAACTACAAATGTTGGATAAACGGAGTGAAAAGGATGGTAAATTTTGAGGAGAAGGTATTGAAGGATGAAGAGTGTAAGTTGGTTAAAGAAGTATACATGGAAGGAATGTTGAATATATGTGAGAATAAGTGGTTTAAGTGCAGAATGAATATGAATTAGAGAATAGGAAGATCGACGCGTAGATGGGCTGAGAAGATGATGCGAGGTACTGAAGTTGTGAACGATGCCATAGAAAGGATGAGGTATATGGAAAAGCAAGTGAGGGAAGAAAGGTTAGGTGATAGTAGATATATCAGTAAATATAAATAGATCAGAGAAAAAGATGGAATGGCCAAGTATTTAGAATCTGGTTTAACTATGGAGGATAAAAGATTTATTACAATGTTCAGATGTGGGAATGAGGAGGGTGGAAATAAGTATTGATTGAATGAGAAAGAGAATGTGGAGAAAGAGAGTGGAGTGATAGGGAAAAGGAGTTAGGGGAAAACTGGAGGGTAAGTTTAGGAAATAAAGAAAAAGGACTTAAATAATGAAGAAAATTAAAATAGAGATAATAAAGGAAGATAAAAGGGAAAGAAGAATGGTGATGGGGGTTAGGGGGATTGAGGAGATTTAGGTATAATGAGTACTAGAGAATGTTGAATCCGTAATAGAGAAAGAAGAAGGAGGAGTGTGGATATTAATGTATAGGGGATGTATGAAGTTGAAGGAAGTTAGGAAAAAAAGGATAAGGAGGTAAAGCCTTTCTTTCTTCCTGATGAAGAATATAATAGGAATGTAACTGGGTCAAGTGTATTGTATTTAAATTTAATTGTGTAATATGTTATGTTTTGTAAGAATTATGCCAATAAAGGTTTTTTATATTTAATTAATATTAAATGAATCGTATTACTTTTAAGAAATACCTATAACTATTTGTTCTGAGAGTTAATTATTTCGAAAACTGCATATTGACGTTTAGGAAGTTTAAAGTGGCTTCAAAATGAAAGGTGAAGGCGCATTTCTGGCATTGGTGGTATCCTTCATCAGTGTCCTCTGCTTTTACGTCGCATCATTGCATTTGTTTGTGAAAACGCTCTGCTAGTACACCACCATCGGCTTGTTGAGCCGACTTGAAATTTATTATTTGAATTTTAATACTTAAAATTGTATGCCTATAGTATTAAATAGATCTTATGAAATGTTGAATGCAGTTATTCTAATTAATAATCAACGCAGGGACAATCTAAATGGGGTGGCATATCATCCAAACTATTAGGATTTATGTAATTAGAGAATTAAAGTTCAAATGAATAAAAATTTTCAGTTTACGATGAGCCCTGGTTTAAGGCTTTGACTCCTCGTCAGGCACGTGTGTGTTAAATATGATGGACATTATGATGGAACTTGGCCGGGTTATCAATTTTCATAAATAATTTGTTGTATATCGACATTTCAAAATTTGTTGTAATTTGGTATACTTATAAGAAGTAATAGTTATCACATTTAATAAATTAATTTTATTTTCAGGTACAACAAATGATGAGTAATGAGGTCAGGTTTCCTCTCTACACTCCATTACCAGAATATACCCTTACTTCAATGGACGAATCTACTCACATGGTAACACTCACCTCAAAGGAGGGAAATGAATTGAAAATAAAGGTATCATTCGCACTAGTTTTAATTGGCTCACGTCCAGATCTAAGATTTCTTCCACATCACTATGCGCTGGGTTTGAAGAAAGATGAACCGATTGATGCGAAAGATAATACTGTAAACATAGATAAGTGGACGCATAAGGTTAGAGGATATGATAATCTGTATGCTATAGGTCCTCTTGCTGGTGATAATTTTGTTAGATTTCTACCTGGTGGAGCTCTGGCAGTGTTGGCAGATTTATACAAAACACACGGGATTTAAATTATATAAATGATCAAAGTTCGAAAACGAATACTTATTTTGATTTTATGTTACTTCAGTGAATTTTTTTTGTGCATAAAATTATTAATACATATTATACTTATGTAATTATGTATTCCACAAATGCGAATTGTTTCAAAAATTATGTTGGTTCAACTATGTACAAGTAGAAATACCATGGTTTTCTACATTTGACAATTACACAAAAAAAAACGAAGTAAAATAACTCTTTATCAAAATAAGTGTTCAGTGTACTGTTGTTTTGCCTGATATGCCTGATTTTTACTAACTTTTATTAAATTTTTACTAACAAATCCTGAACAAATAAGAATATAATTTTATATTATTTACATATACGTTGTATATAAATAATTGTGTACAAATTGACGGATGTTGACCCTAAGCGATATTTTTCATAGAAAGTTTATATCATATTGATTTTTTAAGAAGGTTTTAAAGGAAGTAGACCAACTCTTTTCACCGCAGTCCTAGCAGCGTGAGCAGTTTAAATTCATTCTATCTGGCAGCGACGCCGACTTGGAAAAACTATTGGGGAGAGGGGGCAAGAGCAAAGCATCTCAAATACTGATCTTTCCTTAACTCTACGCTATCGGGATGGGGGAGGGGGGGTAGTAGTAAATATACAGTGTATGTAGGTTATACAGGATGTTTCATCAACATACAGCTCAGTACGACGAATTTATCCGTTTTGTTATTTGCAGGGTCCCGAAGTTATGCACGTGCATCTGCATGTAACGAAATGAGTATATAACCTCTGTTGTACTGAGCTATATGTTAATGAAATACCACTTACGTCTTACATGTAAAACAAAGTGTATAAACAAAATATTTACTGCTTAAAATCGAGAAAGAGAAAGCTTACTATAATTTTACAAAGTTTGCACGACGGATTTCATTTCGATCAATAAATTCGTTAGCAACAGCATTTAAATCTAATTTCATCGCTTCTTCCAGATGTACATGTAAAAGGCTTAAATAATTTAATCGACATTGCGTCATAGTACTTCGTAAATAAGTTAGTAACCTCTTTAAAGAAAAACATGGCCGTTCGGCAGTACACGTAGTTACATGGATTGTTAAAATTAATTTTATAAATTTGTCCAACTCTGGTAGTAAATCCGCTATATGTCGCTCCTGCTGTAGCAAGCGAACTACATCACCAAAACTCGTTATTGATTCCGCGCTTAAACTTCAACTTCTCTCTCTCTCTCTCTCTCTCTCTCTCTCTCTCTCTCTCTTTAAAATGTCATGCAACATATTACGATGTAAAATTAGACGCTCGTTGTCAACGTCCGAACCCAAATACATATCAGATGAGGAATAATCACTAAATAATTCTTTAAGAGTGTTATAGTTTTCATAAATTGAATGTAATGATTCGTATCGTACCGTCCAGTGAGTAGAACAAAATGGTCTTAAATTCGTTGACTGACCTGAATTTCCCTCTTGCATACCTGCACAAAAAGAATACAAAAAAATACCAAAAATAATCGATAGTATATATAGTTATGCTACTAAAATACTAAATAAAGTACTGAAACCTCAAGTACGATACAAAACTTTTACTGAGAGCGAAAAGAACTATTATGAATACAATACTGACTAGTGACTTGTAGGACAAATCACTGGACCTCACAGCTCGTCGTGGCTCCAATTAGCCTTAGATACGTTATAATTATCAAGGATGATAAACTTGGAGTCTGAATAATGACTAAATAATTCTTAAACGGTATCAACATAACTTTCATACTTGTCATGAGATGAATCAGGAGGAATATAAACTACACCAATTATAAAATGCTGGTTTGCTAGGTTTACAGAGATGAAAATTTGCTCCAATTGAGATGAAAATTTGCGTTTAAACATTTTTTCATCGCTACTAGAAGTCATTCACCGCGAGATTTACTGCTAGTGTTGGGGGAGGAAGTGACAGTCAGGCATTGATTCACGGTGTCGGATTATTCATTCATAAACGATGGTCAAATCGCATAACTCACACGAAAAGCATATCCGATAGAGTGATGTACGTATGCCTGAAAATTAACAGCAAATATAGTATCAAAGTGATTC
>WYDF02261716.1:0-41713 GCA_009867245.2 Adranes taylori
GGGATAAGATGGTTAGATAGAGAAAGGCAATTGTAGGATAACTGGAGGATAAGTTTAGGGATGGAGGGAAAAGGTTTAGAATTAATGAACAGAATTTTGGAGGAAATAAAAAAGTAAAGGGAAGTATTTGATAGGGTATGACAAGGGTGTAATAGTAAATAAAAGCCTTGCCTTCTGCCGATGGACAGTAATAATATTAGTTCAAGTTAATTTGTAATGCTCGTTGTTTATTTGATTATGTTGGAATTAATTTTGGTTGGTTGTTATATGCCAATAAAGGTTTTATCTATCTATCTATCTATCATGTAAACGCCGATTCAAGTTTATAGAATATGTGATTGAACAGGGTGTGGTAGAATAGGTTATGTTTGGACGTTTATTTCGCTGTCAGCTGTGGTTGTGTGTTTGATGTGTTAAAAATATAAACATATTTAGATATGTGGTTTAAAATGCCAGTACAATGGAAAGATAATAACACAACCCACATTTCAAATTTATTGAAGGCTAGACCGTGTTTATGGAATACAACATCTGAAGTATATTAATAAAGAATATAAATCCTGTAAGACTTCATAAATGGCTGTACTTCATAAATGGATGTCTGGCGGAAAGATGGAAATAGACCATTTTGGTACACGATACAAGGCCTGTACTGTGTACCGAAAGAGTCACCTGCTGCTAAAAATCTTAATGTGATTTGCAATTTCAATTTAGCAGAGAGGCTTTCTCGCATTGTTGTATCCTGTCTTTGAATAATTGGGGATACAAGTGATCATAGATAATTTAATTGTTCTACTGACATTGTCAAATGGTTTTGAAACATTTCCCTATCCTCTTTTTCCAATTCATTTAATAACGTTATTGATGCACCAATTACATTTCTTTTAGCTATTCACTCTCTCATCCACCAGCATCTCTCTTTTTTCTCATTTTCTTTTACAATGATGTTTGAAGGTATAAAGTAATAATTTCAGTGGCGCAGACTATTCCAGCCAGAACAATTTCGAATTTGGATGACATATTTTATTTCATAGGAAAATATGTCATATTTTATTCCTTGTAATATATAAATAAACGTCAAAGTTATTCAATAAGATTGAATGCATTCTATCAATCAAATTGAAACATGTAAACGCGACAGAAGCATTCAATATGATTGAATGTATTTCTGTCAATTATATTGTTCAATGAAATTGAATCGTCTAAACGCGCCTTAACCTAATATACCATATATTAGGCGATTCTAAGGTCGCGTCCACATAGCGTATGATATAAACGGAAATATTAATTCTTAACAATACACAATGGTCTTAATAAAATAATTAAATCAACAGATAGTTTTGTTTATTAATCAATTTACTGAAATATTTTGTTAACAGGGTAAAAAATGTATATAATTTGAAAAATTTATAACTTGGCCAATTTTTGAAATTTTTGATTTAAAAAAACAGCTAACGCAATTGATATATCTCTGGCGAAAGATATGGACTCTTTGTTAAAAATTACCCACTGGATTAATGATTTATTTAAATGATTAATAGATAATATTCATACTTATAGACTTTTTTATTATTTACTTTTATAATGAATCAATTTATTTAAATATTTTTTGAAAAGGCAAAAAATTATAAAATCCCTAAATGTATAACTTAGCCAATTTTTAAAAGTTTTAAGTAAAACAACAGCTAACACATTTAAGCATTTATTGTTAAAGATTGAGCTCTTTTTTAAGATTACCCGTAACATCGATCATTTAAATAACTTATTAATAGATAATATTCATATTTATAGGCCACAGTTTATAGAGTAATTAATTTGGCCAGGCCCGTTCTGTGCAGAAGGTACAATCCATCAAAACAACAAAATATGTGGGGGGAATACACAATTCTCTTTAATAAAATAATTAAATCAAAAGATAATTGTTTTATGATGAATCAATTTATTGAAATATTTTCTTAAAACGGCAAAAAATTGTATAAAATCTGAATAATTCATAACTTCGCCAATTTTTGAAATTTTTTAAATTAAAAAAACAGCTAACGCAATTTAGCATTTATGGCGAAAGATATGGATGGGTTTTTTGTTAATATCACCTACCCATAGCATTCAAAATTTATTTAAATTATTAATAGATAATATTCATACGTATAGAATACAGTAATTAATTTGGCAAGACCCGTTCCTTGCACAATTGCACAGGGTGCAATGCAGCAGTGCGACAAAATAATATTAGAGACGACATACACAATTCTCTTTATTAAAATAATTAAATCAATACATATTTTTTCTATTATTTATTATTATAATGAATCAATTTATTTAAATATTTTTTTTTTTGAAAAAGCGAAACAAATTTATAAAATCTAAAAACATTATAATTTGTCAAATTTTTTAAGTAAAAGAAAAACAGCAAACACAATAACGCAATTATCTTTGTTAAGACTAATTGCATGCACCATAGCATGCACCTTTATTTAAATTATTAATAGATAATTTTCAGACTTATAGACTACAGTCTGAATATTATCTAGTAATGAGAGTTTAATTTGTCAGAATAATTAATTTCTTCAGGCTTGCTTCGTGCAGATGGAGCAATGCACCATATGTTTTTTTTTATAAAATTACCCCTAGTTACGATTGCAACGAGTGGAATGCACCAGGCCGACAAAACATTTCTTTAATATAAGAAATAAACCAATAAATATTTTTTTATTAATCAACTTATTGAAATATTTAAAAAATAAAAAAATGTATAAATTTTTAAGTAAAAAACAATAAACGCAACAAGAATTTTTGGCGAAAGATATGGGTTATTTGTTAAGATTACCCATAGCATTCACTATCTATTTAAATTATTAATAGATAATATTTCATACTTATAGTAGATGAGTAGATGAAAAAAATTATTGAGTATAATTCATTTGGGCCAGATATTCTCACCCATTAATTCAGCTTTCATATCCAAAGCTACTCCGAGTTTAAATGATCCAACTTTATCAGAATTTCGTGTTGTCAACTTTTCACAACGATAGTTCCCATTATTATTAAATTTTTTAAGATGCTCCCATTATTATTATTATAAACTTTTTTAAGATCAAGCCAACTCTTTCCGCAACCTCGAAACTAGTTTTGGTTAAGCTAGTTCCATTAATAACAGGTTTGCCATATTTATTGACGTTATTATTATTATTGACACTGTTTTTGTTTGAATTTTCCGCCATAACATTAATATCTGATAGTCTATTAGTTTGAGCACAATCCTCGACCATAAAATTGATTTTCTGATTATTATTTACAGCACTGGTGGTCTCTGAAAACTACTGGTGCTAGTGTTTATGTTTCTGACAGCATCAGATGATGATGTCGGTAAAACAGTATTTACTACCTTATTGACACGAGCGACGTCGCTGTAGGTGTGGTTACCAACGATCTTGTTTGTAGAGTTAGCATTCTGTTTCAAAGATGGCCATACTTGTTTTCCATTTTGCATGGAAAATTTCGTTGCTCTGTTTGCATGATCAAAAGATTTGATTTTTAATAAGTTGATTCGATCAGTTGCGTGTTTATTTGATTCTCTCTAGATGACTCATCAACTTTTTTAAATTAGTCACCTTGTCCACGTTTCCTTCGTGTAGCACTTTGTTTCGAATACATGATGGTTTCTTACACACGCTTACGAGGTCATCCACCTCGTTCTGAAATTGTTCATTTTCATCATGTTTTGTAACACTAAACGATAATTTTTTAATTAAGTCCCTTAATTTATCACTGGACGTGGCATTTAAAGGAATTCCTTGCTTAGTAATCAGCTCTATGAGCTATGATTTATTAAATTAATTGAGCTCACTTGTCAAAGCAGCTTCTGCCATATTGAATGAAAGACATTGAAAAGCAGGGAAGGGAGGAAAGGATAAGAGATAGTAAATTTAACAAAAGGAATAAGTATGTAAGAGTGCATGCAGGATAATATTAATGCTCTGTGTTAAGTATGGAGGATAACAGGTGATATCTAGGTTTAGATGTGGATGCGTAGAGAGGGAAAATAGGTATTGGATGTAAATGCAGGATATGTGGTTTGAAAAACGAAAATTGGGAGTATTGAGTCAATGGGTGCGTTGGAGTGAGAAATTTCAAGGGTAGAATGATACAAGTAGAAATGACAAGGGAATGGGCATGCCGTTTTGTGAAAGAAGAGAACAGACTGGAATTATTGAGGAAAGTAAATACGATACTAAAAAAAATTATGTGTAACGTTTCTTAAATCTAAATAAACCTTTTCAATAAACACTGAGAAGGGTGGAGTTCGCAATTTTATTGTACTTTCTTTTTATTTGTATTTTTGTTTGTTTTGTTTTTTTTTTTAGTTTTCTGTGATTAAAAAAAATGTAAATTGAAAACGATAGTGAATGCATTAAATAGAGAAGAATAGTAAAAAAAAAGAAAAGAACAGGAAATTAAGAATTTTATTTGGAATATATAAATTTGTTTTGAATATGTATTATTTTGTTTTAATTATTTAATTCTACATCATTAATTGTTTACGCCAAATTAACGTTTCTAATAATAAAATATGATGGAATAATTCCCTGTTAGTTCAATGCTTTTGTTTTTCCATCGTCTTAAACATCAAATTTAATTTTATTGAAAATCGTAAAAGTATATTCTGAATCTTTTTTACAGAAATTAAATATTATCTGCAGGGAACGTAGTGCTAATGTTTGCATAGTTAAATAAAAGGTAAATTAAACAATAACAACATTGAATTTTCTACGTTCCCAAACTCCAAGTATTTAATACGTTTAACAACCAAAGCCTCCAGCTGGTGGAAGATGACAATTTACACAGCTACGAGGATTGAACATTTATACTTGACATGTTTCGGGGAAACAATTACCCCTTCTTCAGAAGAATTGTATAAATAGCTAAATAAATAAGAATAAATTGATTGAAGCAAATAAATAATACCTTCAGCATATCTTTAATACCACTGTGACAAAATTAATGTGTTAACATTTTTGTTTTTAAAAAATTCTAATATATTATAAAATGTAATAAATTAATATATACATTTTTAATATTTTAGTACCAAAAGCTACTAAGATGTTATAGAAAATTTTAACTATTTTCTTTTTTTCTTCTAAAACATCTTAGTAGCTTTTGCTACTAAAATATAAAAAATGTATATATTAATTAATTACATTTTATAATATATTATAATTTTTCAAAAACGAAAATATTAACTCATTAATTTTGTCACACATGCTGAATGAATTATTTATTTGCTTCAATCAATTTATTGTTATTAACTTAGCTATTTATTCAGTTCTTCTGAAAAGGGGTAATTATTTCCCCGAAACATGTCAAGTATAAACGTTCAATCCTCTGTGTAGCTTTGTAAATTGTAATCTTCCATCTTCCACCGGCTACTGGAGGCTCTGGTTGTTAAACATATTAAAACAATTTGTCTCGAAAAATATTTACTTTTTATATATTAGTAATATTTAATTCTCCCTTAATTAAACATAACAATTTCGTATATTTTCTAATATGCCATACTTCATACATTAAAAACTATTTTATGTGCTAGATTATATACAGATAAACAAATTAACACATTTGTAAGCTTTATGTTATTATTTAAAAAAATTTTGTACAAATTATAAAATAATAGGGACAACATTTTTGTTTGATAAGTTTTATTGCCTGAACTGCCGCTTGTTTTCGACTGAAAACATTTAATGTAAAAACATTTTATGTGTTGTATTAATATGTAACCATGCCCATTACTACTTTAGTCGCTATGCTTTTAAACCATTTTGACTTTATCTGAAATGTATTCATAATTTCACTTATATTGTATAAACCAAAAGATATATCATTTTACATTTAATATTTATTTAAAATGAATTCTTATTTGCTTTGCATGAATAAAATATTTCATATAATTTATTTTCTTCAAGAGTTACTGTGGAATAAAATTATTATGAAATTTTGGGATCTGGATATATGACGTTTAATTTTATGCATCCTATTACCTATCTAGCTAGGATATTTAGTATCTTAGTAAACAATGTCGTATTTCATAATATGAGGATTTCATAATATAAGGAATATAGTCTCTACAATTTGTGAGTCATAAACATAAAAAATAATTTTTATTTAAGAGAAAAAATAATAAAATGAGTTAATTATTCCGAAAACTGTATATGGATGTTTTAGGAAAATCAAGTTAAAAATCGTTGGAAAAATTTGAAAATCGTTTATATGAATATATACAAGCGATGTATGTAAAGCGGTGCAAACGTGCGGTGATATGATAATTAAACAACTATGCAGAAAGCATGTAAATGCGGGGTAACATATAACGGAGAGGCCGGGCTAAGGGGTTATTTTAACACAATAGTTCGGAAGATGATAATGGCAGGAATACTAGGATCCACTATGAGCTGCGCGACACCGCGCCTAACAATCAATGTCTCTGTTCTCGAGTGACTGAAACCAAATCATAGGTTAGAACCATACACTCCAGTGGGGATGAAGTAGGTGAGATAAAAGGAGAAATAAAACTATTAACTACAGGCAATAGACATAAAACAGTGTACGATAAATGAAAACGCTTACTTATCCGGCGGTGCTCGCTGGCTGTCGGTGCTGCTTATATCTCGGCTTGGCTGGTAGTCGGTTGCTGGCTGCTAGAGCTTCGAGTTCATGAAATGAACTAGAATATTCTATGCAAATTCTCGCTATTTATAAACGTGAGCCGTCACATAACACTGGTCCCGTTATACAGGTCAGTGTGTAGTCAACCATATATAATTTATTTCCCGACACAGGTTCCACTCATTACATTGTAGCAACAGTAGTCTACGCACCAGCGACAAGTCAATATGTATATCAATTACTAACGGTCGCTGTTTTCATCAGAGAATTTCTTATCTACGTACGGCGAACGCTACACGCGATGAATCCCCCGCGCCTCGTATTGGCCTACAGCATGGACAGTTTCGCTGTCCGTTTGGTTGCAGCCTGTGGCCACTCTTGCCTAACTGTTCAAATAATTTCTAAAAGGAGAGTCCTTGAGATTGCCTTAAACTTTTGATATCATCTACTCAGAAAGTCGCGAACCCATAAAACCCCAAATCCAAACTACACACTATGTGTGAACTAAATACTAATGTACAATTACGTGCTCGCAGATTTAAATTAAATACAACGAAATGGAGGTGATTGTCGCGATGACATTGCCTCTCGAATCGAATTGTGCAGGCATGGAACTCGTTGCTCGAATCTGTGGTTGCCTCAACTTTGGGGAGGAAACGGCCTCTTCTACTAGAAGATGGTTGAGGCAACCATCTTCTAGATGGTTGCCTCAACTAGATGGCAACCTCAACTAGATGGTTGCCATCTAGTTGAGGCAACCATCTAGTTGGTTGCCTCAACTAGATGGCTTTTATGCCAATGAAAATCAAAATAGCAACAATATGTGAATCATGTTCTCCCTCTTTTATTTATTCATGTAATTCATAAGTATTGTATATGTATATGTATATGTATATGTAATTATTAAATATCGATAAAATTACTTAAATAAATAAATAATAATAATAAAGAATAAAAACACGTGTATTTTTCAACATCTGTCTGTCCGAATGTATGTATGTACGTTCAAATTTGGTACATATGCGTGTGACTTTTCCATCAGCAGGTCTTCAAACAATCTTGATTTACACAAAATAGCGCAAATGTGAAGGTTCTACTCAGTTTTCTTCGAGATTAATGGCAAAATGTACCATGAGTTGCCACCAGATCGAACGGTCAACAAAGTGTACTACACCTCTGAGAATACTTGCAACTAATAGTACTCAAGTAAGAGTACTTGTATCACAATAATGCTTCGTTGTTTGTTCATGAACTTTTGGCAAAAAACAGCACCATTATTATTCCGCATCCTCCAGTTTCATCCGACATGACCTCCTGCAACTTTTGTCTATTTCCAAAGATAAAAAAGACCATGAATGATTAAGAATTAATGGTGTATTATGAAGTATATGATAAATTTATTAAATTTGATGACGCAGGAATCTGTTATTACTTTTTGTAGCCCCGACCGCTCCATTTTTGAGAATTTCCAATTTTCAAGCTAGGTCACTCTAAATAACTCCAGTTATCTGTTTCTTTTTAAAGGTTTTATATTATTATCGCTTGGGCTAGCGAGCGACGTTTTCTGCTTATTTATTTACATGTATCAAATCTGGTAACTAATATTTAACCATATTCCCGTTGTCCGAATGACCCCAAAATTTTGACCACTTGTGTAGTTCTGACGACAATACAAGACGCTGACATCCATTTTATGATTCAAACACCTCCCCGCGGTTAATCCCATTTGATTCCGTAGACTCATCAAATTTACTTTTATAATCCTGAATTCATTAATAGCGACATTCGACTTATGTTACGACCAACTCCAACTTTCTAGCCTTTTAAAAGCTTTTACTACCTATGCAAAAGACAAAAAAAAATAAGAATGAGAAAAGACTTTATTTTGTCAGGCCCCGTTTTCTTTAAAGGTTAGGTATGGAGGTATTTACTCAGGTGAACATTGCGAACCAAGACTGATTAAAACATATTAAGGATTAAATTAAAGAAAACATTTTAATTTTAGAAAATATAATTAATACGAAAAATAACGCCATTAGACGTATTCACTTATTAGGGTTCTAAACTAGAAATCTTTAAATATTTTACGTACATGTTCTAAGAGAAACCGAAATTCATTCCATCTGCCGACCATCTAAACCACATATAGGCGGATAAGAGGAAAAAAACTGTTGTTAGAGAGAGGTAACGGAAAAAATAATTTAAGTAACAGATTTTTTAATGAGCAGAAGAATGATGCAGACATGCAACGAACTTCTGCTGAAACTCGTTGCAGACATGCAACGAACTTCTGCTGAAGTTTTTAGATTTTAATCAAATCAATTCTTAAGTTTATCACGAGTATTTTTACTTTTATTGTAGTTCATTATTGAGAACATTATGGCGGATGTACAGATGTGAGTAGTCAAATATTTTATGATAATTTAACAGTTAAATATTTTATGATAATTTATGATAAGTTCTTTTGATTTTTCTCTGAATAAATAATTATAATTAATGAAACAAATTGTCATCTAATATAAAGCTAACTAATTATGAATCTTATTTAAATGTCGTAAGCTAATTATTAATCACATGTCCTTCAATGGATGTATTTTATTAAAGTTTAATTAATAATGCGCTATGTAATAGAGTTGATATTTATTTTAGTAATTTAAATTTAGTGTTACAATTTATTAAAAGCTAATTATTTTATTGTGAACACTTTACTTTAGAAGATTGATGTGTTTCATTATCTATGGTCCGTACTTAACATATTTAAATATGCTTCATTTAAATTAATCTTAAATCACATTCAAGGTATGAATAGATTGTTGTTGCTTTAGTGTTTTATTATTGGATGGACTAATTGAATTTAATTATGTAAATGAAATAAATCTTAACCAGTATCTATTCTATTAGTTGGAAAAACGCATTAAAACCCGTATAATTGATGTTGAATGTAAAATAAATTACTTTATTTAAAATCTTGATGTGTTTTATTTGAATTGTGTTTGATGAATTCATGAGCCATATTTGCTTTATTAAGGTTGATTGTTAGCTTTAATAAAGCAAATGTTCCAAAAATTATTGCTTAATTGTCAATTTTATTACTGTTTGACCTTCTTAAAATCCCTAAATAACCTTTTATTAACTTTGACTACGCCCTAATAAAATTAGTTACTCTCCACGGTTGAATTGAGTATGATTTGACTGAAAGTATAACTTAATTATACTATTAAAGCTAACTCAATTCCATGTCACAAATTTAAAAGTGACAATATTTGACCTAATTGACTTTTGATAGTTATTAATTGGCTGTTAAGTTCACTAACTCTAGCCAAGAATGCCGGCCTCGTGCCCCCCCCCCCCTCCACCAAACTGGAACTGCAGAATAAACGACCGTCAACTTGTACCTCCGCAGAAAGAAATGCGGCTACATCCTGTCGCGCAACAGCGTTCGAATTCTAAGAATTCGATATGACATTTCTCTCGAATGCAAGAAATTCTTGCATGCAAGTATTCTGCGGTTATTGATTGCAAAACACACAACCATTTGTATGAACCATGCAGACTAAAGTGTTTGTAAATCTTTTAAGTGTGCATATCACACGTTCTGCTATGGAAGCCTTTTTCGTGCTGTGTACCGAGTATAAATGAATTCCACAATCTTTCAACAATTTTTTGAACTTCTCATTAAAATTCTCCGGTGCATGTATTTCGTTTACATAATTTATAGACTAAGCTAACCTGCTTGCATCAGATTATAATTAATTCAACACTTTATTTTTCCCGTACGTGGCAATCTTATATAAATCAAAAGTTAAAAAAAATAATTTTAAATTTTCAACAACTTGCAATTTATTTTATTTAAAATAATTTCAGACTAATTATGAAGTCGCTAGTTGTTATAAATTTTATAAATCTCTACTAGAAAATTACCGACGACTTTATACTATTTAGTCAGATATTGAAACACTTTTTGAAATAACATAAATTGAAAGTCTTTTAAAGTCCAATATTTATTTTATTATTTCTATTCATTTTTGTTGGAACATTTTCGTCGATTCTCTAATAATTGAGATGTATTCAATTAAAAATAAATAAGATGAATATTTTCTTTTCGTACTTTGGAATATCCAATTAATATTCTTTACTTTCATAACATCACCGATATGTTGACATTAAATCTATAAGTTATACACAAATAAAATAATCACTGATGTCATGATATGATTTACAGAGTCTAACAAAGAATCACATTTTATGAAAAAGCAAAAACAAAAACTGCACGTCATTTTTATCAGTAATGAATATTATTAGCATAGCCCTTACGTCTTATGCCTTGAAAAAATACAAATTTTGAACTCGTTTCATAGAAAATTGTTAAAAGCTAATATAAATGTTTAGCCGATTTTATTTCGAATTAATAATTTAAAAGTAAAATTTATCGCAATATTTCAAAACTTTTGTTATTGTTTTATTTATTTTTTTTAAGAAAAGGCAAATTTATTAGTTGATTTGCATAGTGAATTAGGTGATAAGTAATAATTTTTCGTAATTTGACACTAGAAACATATTGCCATAATTTAATATACAGGGTGTGGATATATGAAATATAGACTACGTATTCTCAATTACATAGCATAGCGTATTCTCAATTACATACATAGCAGCCGCTATGTAATTATTAGACCGAGTGGTGGTTCTGGAGCAGTAGCTCTCAATCTGTGGTTCGCAGTCCGCAAAGAGATTTGTATGGGGCCACGAGAAATACGGGGCCAAGCACATTTAATTCTATATCCATTCAAGTTTAACAGTGCAAGAATGTTTTGCCTTTGGAATACCGGCAAAATATTTCAATCCTCGCAACCCGTTAGTAAACACGTGTCTATTGACAAATCTGACGATTATTTCGTGTCGGCTGTTCGCTGATCTTTGTTTACATCCGTCTGTGGCACTCTATAATATTAATTTTTATGAATTATACATCAGAAAAACATCAGATTATCATTTATTTTTAGACCGAATTTATAAGTCAACGTGTTGAAAATCGGATCATTTATTTTTCAGATCTATAATGCCTCCAGAAAAGAAAATGCGATATGACGCTTCATATTTGAAATTTGGTTTTACTGAATGATCTCGAAGGGAGAAGAGAAATCACAGTGTGCTTTTTGTTCTGAGGTGCTGGCATCCACTTCTATAAAATCCAACAAGTTAAAGAGTCACTACAAAGAATTCAATAAACAAAGATATTGAATTCTTCAACCGACAAACCGAACGATTCCATAACACGAGTGGCTAAAAGTTGATATTGTAACAAGGCAATTTGTCTTCGTTCCAATTTAGTTTCATGATAGAAAGATTGAGCATTTGATACTTCTAAATTATGTAAACTATTCAGGATGGATAGATTTTGTAAAAGGTTATTATTATCTAAGCATGTTAAGATACATGAATTACAAGAAGGGCAAATGGTAATTAACACGTACTTTCACTTAAACTTCGATCCATGAAATAAAGTATAGTTCAAAAAGCATTTAAAAAACATCTTACTTTCATGAGAATTTCAGTATAGAAATGTATGACTCCGCCACCGGCAAAAAAATCGTTCCGACGGACAGAAACAAAGCAATGACGCAAATTATACAATTTATGTGTAGCATAGAGGGAATACCGCTATTGGTCGATAGCACAACGCGCTATTTCAATATATGTATGACTAAATCACTGGTAATAGACCTATAATAAGTGAACGCACGCTGCGTGTGGTGTATGGGTGTGCGTGAAGATTCCATATTTGATTTTAGTTATGATAATCAGGGTCCAAAGTAATTAGTAAAATCTGCTGAGAGGCGAGTAAGTGGAATACATTAGATAAACGCAATTTTCCATAAGAACGGGAAGGAAATGTAGTTAGAGTTTTCAATGAGAGTAAGAATTTTGCTAGTCGAATAAACGTGTAAAAATTTCCATAGGTCTCACAAAAACTGATTGTTGTGTAAAAAAGCAAAATTTAATTCAGATTAAATTATAATTAATTCAAAATAAAATCATGATTAAATTATAATGTTAATAAGTTAGTTATGGGGGGAGAGGGGGTAGTCAACATTTAATAATAAATTAGATAATTCGTTTAAGTATGAATTTCACGAATAAAGTAAACTAAATTATTAGGCAACAAGTTAAATTATTTTAAAAAATTAAATATATCTAATGAATAAATCAGATCACTGTGCGTGAATATACAAAATAATTATAAATTAAGTTTCTGATAAATCAACAAAAATTGTAAGTGATAGATACTATTTAATAATTAATTGAGAAGTAATTTGAAGATTAAGAAAAGCCATCTTCATTAATTTTAAAGTAGTAGTATTTGAGCTTTAGTAAAATTTCATTTTATTCATTTTTCATGACGTTATTCATTTGAAAAGCTCCTACCAATAAGAACCATTCATTTATACGTTCAGAATCTCAAAGAACAAAACTGCATTGCTCTCGCCGGCGAAATTGAATGATATCTTAAGATGCTCTCCAATCAGATTTAGAGTACAAGTGAACTTGCGACAAGCGTTCCCTTTGCAATGCTGAAACAGCTAATCAGGAAATGGTAACGGCAATTTTACATGGACATCATTCAAAAACAAATACGCTTCTTTTAAGTAGGTAAGAAAATCTGGTTAGTTAAGGGTAACGAACGCAAAGATCATTGACCTCATTAAAAACATTCGTTGGAAACAAGATAGCATCTAGTTTCCTTAATCTTCAGTGAGACGAAGTCAGCGAACGCAGAGTTTATTGAACCCATTAAGAAATGCCCGCGAGAGCCAAGGAGCCATAAAAGAGAATATTATGAAAACAAGAACGTATCTCTCTCCTGATATATGTAATACACAATTTTTTGGTTCATTCTGCGTTCGTGCGAGCAAAAACTATCGAAAAACATACGTCCAAAACAAAACACATGCGAGTACACCATAAATCACTTTAAATTCCTCTTGACGCTAATGGTTTTTTTTTGAGCAAAACAGCAAACAAACAAGATCACTTTAGTGCAAGCGTTGCGTTCCTAGCGCTAGTTGTTTCGATCTCTCTCTTCTATCTCTGTATGTACAGAGTTCAAGTTCTCGACATTTTCTGCTTCGTTCGAGGTTCTTGCAAAAAAACTTTCTGGGGTTATACATCTTATAACTTATCTTCGTTTAAATTATATTAATTAATTATCAATTCTTGATTTATTTATTTATTTAGCTAAGTTCATGTGATTTAATTGGCTGATGATTATTGGATTGATTATTTTATTCCATTTGTCGACTTTATTTGGAGGCTATATACAATATGCCGACAACAACTAGTTACTTAAGACAAAACACAAACATCAAATAACAATAATAAAGTATCAGAAAATAGTAGATAATAGCTACTCAGCAAATTATTTTTTAAAAAACCGTTATTGTACGATGTACATTCAAACAGTAATTCTGTAACTCTCTTTTTAAAGGAATTAAAGTCCGCATCTACAAAAAGATAATAATTTAAACTAATTAAAGCCCGCATCTACAATACAGACAGGTTCAAGAATTTAGAATCTGAGTAAAAAACACACTGTTCAAATATAGTCAACTTATGTAGTCAACTTACACTTCATCTATATGGGCACTTCATTTTAAGTGGCTATCAAGATGGATAACTAAAAGTTTAAGGCGGATCTATCGGTTTTATATAAGATGCAAAATGTTTTATTTTTAACAGCAAGACCATTTAGAGTAGACTAATTTAGGACCAATCTATATAATTGTTGAGCCTCTGAGAAGGTTTCAGACAGCGAGTTATTTACAACAATCAAATATGTATCATATGAAATGATGGTGGTGTTAGGCATAGATTTATTAATAAAACGAGATCATTTGCAAAAAGTAGATAGAGTGTGCGGCCGAGTGTGAAGTGTTGGGGAACACCCAACAAGACAGAGATATCGTTCAAATATATTTATTATATTATCGTTGTAATATATTTATTATTCTTTGTGATACATTTATTCTGATTTATTATTCTTTGTGCTTCATTGTGATACATTATGATATATTTATTATGAAGAAAGAGGTAATAAATATTGGATGAAAGAAAATGAACGAATGTGTAGGATACGTGGAATGAAAGAAGAAGGATGGATGCGTTGGATGAAAGGCTGTGTGGGGATGGATTGGAGTGAAAGGGAAAAGGAAGAAGGGAAAACTGGAGAGTATGATTTGGGGAAGGATGGTATCGATTTAGAAATTATGAAGAGGATTAAGTACGAAATTTATAAAATAAAGTAAAAAGGAAAGTGGGTAAGGTTAAGAATAAGAAGGTATAAAGGGTAGATGAAGGGGGAAAGAAGACGAAATGGTGGAAAGAGGTAGATAGGGACTTATTAAAAAGGGGGTATAAGGTGCGGGAAGTAGTAATAGTTGGTATTAGGAATTATTAAAGGGGAAGATGAAGGTAATATTGGGGGTAATTTGAAGGGAAGAAATATTGATGGGGATGAAAAGTAGAATGGCCTTCTCTTCGTCAGAGGAGAAATAGTATGTTTTATTTTTAGGTAATATTTTTAGATAATATTTCAGGTAATATTTATGCTGTTGAGAGTTATTAAGCAATTTGTAGTTAAAATATGCTAATAAAGGTTATTTAATTTAATTAATTAATTTTATTTAATATTTATTATTCATGTTTAAATGTGCAATTTATGGAGTGTTTGCAAATATTATGCTCTATATAATATTAGGACAATATCGTTTATCAATTCAAATAGTTAATATTTCGACTGTTTTTGCTAAATATATTTTAAATATGCTAAACAAATTATATATTCACATGGTAAAAATTAGGATATTCACAATTGTAATACATTATTCAAATAATGATGTGAAATTGTTTCAAATAAAAATATCCTATTCAATAACGAAAGTAGTTGCAACATAAACTAGCACACTTTTCGGATTTAGTAACTAAAACAATCGCAACAGAAACTCAGAGTTGTCACAAGGAATATTAGAAAACGTCAGAGAAGTTATCACCCCCAATTCGTCCGACATTTTTCATTTTGAGCATAAGTCGCAAAATACTTGTCAAAAGAATTCATACTTTGATGATTCTCACACTTTAGTGTTTTTTCCACAGCGTAAGCGTTACGAAAACCAATGAAACTACTAATTATCCAATGTAGTAGTTATCGATCTCCGATTCTAAAGCACCACCCAAACCTTATACAGGTTCAAAAACGTTATGATTACACCACGCTGTCATTATTGGGGTATATCATAAATAGTTTGGCCGCTTGATAGCTATTACCTGAGCGCATTTCCGGATCGTCATTTTGGGGAATTCCCCGATTTGAATTTTTAATATCAAAATCAAAACTGGCTTTTATCCAAATATAACTGCCTTCCCTGTTATAAAATATTATATATGTAGAATTATGACAGAATTGGGCAGAAATTATGCAGAATTATGCAAAAAATATTGACATAACTTTATAAAAACAACCCCATTGACGGAACTTTTCCATGAACAGTACAAAAATCATATATCATCATAAGTAAGAAAAGATTAAACTCGTTAAATATTATAAAATATAATTTCATTACGTAAAACGTAAAAGTTTATTATCTTGAAAAATTAATGAGATTTTTGAACTTTTCAATCTGTCCTTATTGGTGCGTATAATGCGTAAATAACAAATTCACCAGACACAAAAATAATTTGTTTAATCAGGTAAATAGAATAAATATAGTACAATGTTGATAATTTCTTTTTATTTAACTGTATGATACTGTTGATAATTTCTAAACTATTAATAATAGAAAAATATGTATTAAAATAAAAATTGAATAAGAAAAGTACCTAATAGTCTTGACTTATGCTGAGTCCAAATTTTTAACTACTTCAGTCCAGAGTTTTAAGAATTTAATACATTAATTTAAAGTCGAGAATTTAATAATTCAATTCCAATATAATATAAATAAACAAAGAAATTAATTCGTTAAAAACAAAAAAAACTTTTGCACCAAAGCTGCGTCAAAGTTCGTGCAACTACAAAGAACGAGTAGATGAGAGAGAGAACGGGCAGAGTGGTCATAAAATCCGTACTCGTACTTGCTTACAGTAAGATGTTTTGTTTATACAAGCCATTAAAGTCGAGAGAATGTATGCGTTAGTTCTCGTTTAAGTTAGCTATTTTTCTTTTACATAGACTTTACTATTTTCGTTCGCGATTTTGAAAGAGAGATTTTTTGGTATTTGTTTTTACAACCGACGAGAATTGGAATTAAAATTTAATGACAACGGTTATTCCAATCGCCAAATTGACTGTACGCCCTGACGATTTTCGCCATTATGATTTCAACGGTTTAACAGTCATCTCTTATTGGTTGTTGGTTCTACGTTTTTGAGAATTTTAGCAGAATACTCTTCGGATTTGATAATTCCCGCGGCCTATGGCCGCTCTTGCGTTCTATTTTTTGTATTGAAAGATCATGCTTAAGCAACTGAAAGAATTAAAACAGCGGACTAGTAAAGTTCTAATTTGTATAAACAATGAAAAATAAAATTTAAGATACATATATTGAGTTAATGTTGAGAAATTAAAAAATGTTTCTAAAACATTTTGTTAAATAAAGGCTTTTATATTTTTATATATTTATTTCGATACGTCTGATTATCTTTAAAACTATACCAACATTAGATACAGCTAAAATTATACAAGCAAATATTTTAAATTGTATGGGTTCTATAAATCTAAAAAATTGTATATTATATTTTATAAATTAAATATTGAAATGTAAGCTATAAAATGAAAAGGTATAAAAAGCACGCTTTTCTCGCCCAGTAGTTGTCTTACATCTTTGGTTTTAATATGAATAATATTAAAAACAATGGCGTGTAAAAATTACGTCACTTCATGCTTACGTATTAAATTTCAAATAGAGCTCCAACGAAAGACTAATAATCTTCTAAATTTTAAAAGATAATTAACTAGGTTTACTTCTCTTTCTTAGGAAAAACTGCGTTCTTAAATCTATTATTGTTTGGTTTTCATCCATTTTTATTATGTATATTAGTTTTGTTTTGATGTGGAAATTGGATATTAATAAAAGTATAATTTAGAGCAAGCTTTTGTTAAATATATTAACTTCGTCAGGCTACAAAATACAAGAGTTATGATTTTTTTTTAATTTATACATTATATCATAACTCTTGTATCTTGTAGATTGACGAAGTTAATTTAATTAACGAAAGCTTGCTGTAAATTATACTTTTATTAACATCGAATTTCCGCATCAAAACCAGAAATAATATATTCTTAAATCTAGTGTATTAATTAATGTAATTTATGTTGATGAAACAGTGACAGAGCTCTTACTAAATTTTAATACAGATAGATCACATGAACAAATAAAAAAAATTACGTTAGCTATTACGATATATTCAAGCCATCATGTTACAAGTTTGTATAAACATTAAGTGCTTTAACAGGTGCGCATAAAACTTTATAGAAAACTAAAAGTTTTATGAACGTAGATGAAATTACCGCAAAATTACCGAAACAAATAATTTTATATTTATCTTAATTATTTGTTTTTTTTTTTTTTTGTAAAAGTAGTTATCCTTTTTATAGACTTGGCTTATCTAGATTTTATTATTCATAAACTGCTATAAATTATTATTTTTGTATACAAGTTTATACAGAGAGGTGCAAGTATACAAATTGATTTTATTCCTAACCCAGTATGTAACATTTAAACCTACCATTCGTAAAACATATCAGAAATTATTATACCGCTCCTCGCTGTATATGGATTAGAATCGCATTGTATAGATCAACAGACAGCAAACGCGTGTTTTAAGAACAACAGTGTCTGTTACTCATGCACAGATATTTTTTTCTCATGCACTTATACCCATATACATCTTTTCTGCGCACTGCGAACTGCTAACAAAACCCCAGCAATGTTATGCAAGGCAAATTAAATAAAAATAAATTGATCGGTTAATTTAATTTAAAAATTATTCCGATTTAAAATTGAAAAATCAGGTTCTTTAGATTTAAAAATAATTCTGTACCTATATTTTCTTTTGTTTATTGAGATTTTCGTACCTCCGATAAAACTAAAATAAGGCGTTAAATAATAACAAAAAATTATAAAACGGGTAAAATTAAACTTACAATAAATGTAAGTTTGACATCATTATAATTCCACAAATAATAATATCGAAAATTAATAAATTCCCAATAATAATAAATTCAATTATTAATAAATTTATTTGTATCAATCTACTTCATGCAATTTCCCAAAAATAATTTCCTTTTTTTTTATTAAATAATTTCGCTAATTATTATATGTTGTTCGCTTTCATTATTTTTACGATTAAATCAAAATTCATTTTTTATTTGGGAGTTACTTCAAGCTATTGCCGTGCAGAGTACCGTGATGAAACGGAGATTATTTTTGTTCATTCTTTTTTAAAAGCGCGTGTCAAACATTAAAATATAAAATATTTAATTTACTTCATGGGCTAATTGAAAATAGGAAAACATTCTAGACGTACTTAAAACTATTTTTAATTTTAAACAAAATAAATCACTGCCGAAAGTCATTAATTTAATTAATTAACAATTGCTGAAGCAATTCTCTAATAATTCATCAATTCAATGAGTAATCCGCCAATATAATACATAAATTGTCTATTCGGATCTAATTTGATTCTTTAAAACGATTATAACGTACCAGTTAATAAATCAATTTAGTAATCTTCAAATAATAATTTGTCACGTTTAAAAAATAAAAGCCGTGATAGCGCTGTGAGAATGGTATAAGCGTCAACAAAATCCAATCAGCATGAAAAAAACAAACAGACACTTATACACATGTAAAATTTCTTCAGAAGTTTATTCTAAAAGAATAAACAAGCCATCAGTTATTACGCCGAAAAGCTAGCAAGCGAACGGCACCCTTTATCTTGTAAATATGTGAATGCATTCATTAAATGTATTTTCGCATTTTAAAATTCGTAACGACTTTTTTTAATTCGATTATTTTAAGTGGCGAATTATTTTGAGTTCTTTACAAGAAAAAACGTAACGAACTTTTCCCGCTGCTTATTTGCAATAAACGGTTACACTTTGCACCTTTGGTGTTCACGACAAATTCGATTGGATTTTTCGATTGGATTATTCGATTGGATACTTCAATTGGATTATTCGATTGGATACTTAATATAATGCTTCTAAGATTTTGATGTCTGGTATTACTACCGCTTACACATTCCATCACTTATGCTTTCATCAACAAAATAGAACAATTTTAATCCTTAAATTTCTTAACTGGAATGGATTTCCTGATATTTCCGTCAGGAATGGATTTCCTGTTGGGCGAAATTCAAACCTACCTAAAATTTGCATGGTAGAAGTTTCTCTCAAGCCCCGCCATTTTTGTAGCCAACGCCAAAGAATGCCATGGCTCAGGCATCAGTCAGACGCAGCTTTTTCCCAGAAAATTCACGTAAAAAGGAGCCACTCAAGCTATAAAGACACATACCCATTTAGGGTCTTTTACTAGCTGTTGACGAGTGAGAAATCGCACGCCTCCGCTAGCTTAAGGCACCATCAAAAGATCAAACATATTCTTATAGAGCGAGTGGTCGCACTCCGAAATCAGATTTGTTCTAAGTTAGTGCCATCAACAAAAATCGCTTATTGTTATTTTATATTTAAATTAAATTAAATTCAACTACATAAATTCTACTATCATAGGATCAGGTATACATAAACTACTTCATATAACTTTCTGCTGAATCTTTCGTTTTCTCGTCAATCGCTTCTTATTTCATTCACTCATATCTATCTTCTATAACCCTTCTTTGGCAAATCGTCGCCAACGAGAAAGCAATGGGAGCCACGTCAACGGAAGTGGTGAACCAACCGCTTAACGCACCCGGAGAACCGAGATGGCAGAGTCACAACTCTTGAAACGCGAGAAGAGCATCATCGACGCTTGTCCGTTACTACTTCAACGACAGCGAATAACGTCATCACCACACATTCATTTCCTTCGTCATAAAACTTTCATCGCATCTTCAATACATTTCACAACATTTTCTACGTCTTGATCATGTCACTTGGCTGGAGCTAGCTTCAACACATGCGTTAAAGATACACTCATTCAATTCTACCGACACTCTGGAAAAGCCGACGAAAAGCCAAAGATCCAATCAGAAAATAAATTATTAACATACAATCAAATTACCTTTATTTCGCTATTTATTTTGCTAATGCTTCATGAATAAAAGTTTAAATGAAACTCTAAGCGTTAAATAACATTTGCAATTCTTACAACTAGTTCGTATAGCATACAAAATGCTTAAACCATTAAATATTTCAAAGAATCTAGCCATCTTGAATAACAGATGACTTTTGAATGGTAATTGTATAAAAAGTATATTGTACTGTGGAGATTTGTCCACGTTCCTGTTAAGTTTGAGATTAGAAAGATTGAGCATGCAATACTTATAAAAGATACAAGAAATTAAGGACAAATAGACCTTGTGAAGAGTTGTTAACCGTAAACATACTGTATGCCAGTGAAAAGCCCGACAAGTAGTTATTAACATTTAGAGAATCATTCAAGCTTCTACTTATGAAGTAAAATATAGCGTGAATACATTGCAAAAGCACCGTAATTAGTTCAGAATTAATCTATAGAAATAGATTAAGTTCCGACGGAACTATCGTGTTTCCTTGGTGTTTAGCGTTCAAATTAACGGAAGAAATGAATATTTAGGAGGAGTGGCTTAAAGAAAGTCAGGGGCTGGTGTAATAGCAATAAGCTAAGGGCGCTATATCAGTGTATAAGTGACCAAATTAATTTTACTGGTAATTGATTGATAATAAATGAATGGACGCTGTGCGGGGTTTATTAGTATAGGTACCAGAAGCATATCTGATTTGATTGACCTCAATTTACCTGACAGCAGTATAGACACTTACGTATAATACATTGACTAACTGTATTTTATCAGAAGAGGGGAATATCAAAAATTCTAGAATGTGTTAATTATGTACAAATTAATCATGACGAAAAATATGCATATCGGTATGTGAAAGGGGATCAGTATGTATAAAAACGATGCCCAGTTCTAGTACAGGAATAGTAATTTTGGGCGTCTGCCAAGCGTCGTGATGTACAACTGAGTAGCGAAATAATAATCCGGAATAAAATAATATTAGAATAATAATTAAATAAAAAATAAAATCATATCTAATTATAGTGTGATCACAAATTTATTAAGTATTTTATAATGAATTCATACTCTAAAATAGCGCGGTACTTAGCATTAATATTTTTGGGAATAATTCAGATAAATAAATAAATATTTAAAATAATGGTGCGTTACTCTAAAATTATTAAATAGTTTGTGTACAGCGGCAAAATTTAACATTTCTTTAATGTAAGTGAACAAATCATAAAGTCACTTTTAATTCAAGTGTTGATTTATTTTATTAATTGCAAAGCGTTGATTACTTTATTTTACGTATGGAAATGAATGAGCATGTCACTGGATTGCATGTAAACATTTTTAACGACCAATACAATTTAATTAAGTTTAATAACTGTTTCATTTCTGGTGCCTGAATGTTAAAGCTCATGACTATCGTTAAGAATTGACTTTACCAGTAATCTGTCGATATATTTGCACGTCGTTAATGACAGATTCATTGTGGATTCTATCTAAGGAGCAGGAAATAAGTACACTATTTACACGACTAAATGATCTTAACTCCACATTTGGATTTTTTACTGGACGTTGAAAATTAATTAAACAAAGATAATGTTGATAACGATATTGAAAAGAATTGTAAAATCTTGGGTAATACAGATTTTAATGGAACAGAACTCTATGTCGAAATATGTGGCTACAAGATATTACTCCGCGGTAGAAAAGAAATTGGACCTAAAATTCGATTAGAGCTTTTTAAGTTTATAGTCTTGTAAGGAGTAGATGTTTTTCTAAACCTGATAGTCGCACGCACTTCAAATACTCCTTACCAGTGTCAATTGCTAGCTGTGAACGTTCGTTCAACAAATTAAAATAAATTTTGACATATCTATGGTCAACGATGGGACAAGATCGCCTACTAAGTGACATAACATTTTTAAGTATGAAAAGAGAAACATTTGGAATGATCGGCTTTGATGAAATAATTGATAAATTTGCTTCATCGAAGGCCAGAAAAATGTATACATAGTTATTAATTGTACTAATGTGTTATATTATTATTATTATTATTATTATTATTATTATTATTATTATTATTATTATTATTATTTCTACGTATAAATAAAATATATTAACTTTTTTATTGTATAGAAACAGTATGTTTTTTAAAACAATTATATAAATATGTGTAGAGTATTATTGCGACTGGAGAGCGGTGGACTGTAAACACCCTGTGAATTTACTCTTTTTGCTGGTTAAAATCGGTTGATTTTTCGCTTAGCGATTAGACATTTAATTAGAGCCATTAATTGAAACCAGTTTAGTTCACTTTAACTATTTAATTACAATACTAACACTAAAAGGAATAAATTGATAAATTAATAAATTGATTTTATATATTGTTAAATTGATGAAAACATGTAATTGTGCACTAAAGTCGAACCCTTCCAAAGTAGACAGGGTTCCGAGCGATGGGTTGTCCTTACGACAACGACGACCTTCTTGAATGTATGTCTAGACTATGGTGATTTAAAACCGTCTTAAGGAAGCTGCAACGGGAGACATCAGGTACTTGGTAGTACATACACCCTTATCTATTTGCATATTTAAGCACCACAAAGTAACAATAGACACGTACATTTATTGTCCACTATGAAAACATGTATAGTTTTGGGTTTTACCGAGCTTTGGATAACGATGTCTTAAACAATGTTAGTTGGTATGCAAATATAATTTCTTCTATTTTATCAGTGGCGTACCGAAATAAGTTCTTTCACCAATAAGAAATACAATTTCGTACAATATGTAAAATAGTGCATGTTTGCAGTATTTCCTCCAACACAGGCACAATTCGGACCTGATTCCAATTCGTAGTTAGGTAATGACTATTCGTAACATATTATACAGTACTTTAAGGTAAGTACTGCACTATATTATTATTTGTATTATATTTTTAATGTAATAATGATTAAATTGGTGGGCGCCAAAAAGGTATCCTCGAATTGCACTTATGCTCGCTACGCCACTGGCTACAATCGTAAAATCAGGACTTAATATTATTTTATCAACTCATCATCCAACACTCCAATTTTATGCAAAGATTGATGCAAATTTTATGCGATCTAAATTTGTTAACAAATGATGACCGCTGACGGTCTAATGTAAACAGATCGAAATTGTCCTAGACAAGAAAACAGCATAGAAACCCAAAGCGGGATATTAAGAAGAACCAATAATGACGCCAACGCTGACCAGATACAGGTCGGCGTTGAGGACAAGTTACAAGAATAGACAGAGTATGTACAAGAGCTTTGTAGTGACGACCATCCAGATCAGAGCCCACAAGCCTCAGATCTCAATAAAGCAAGTCCCTACATCTCAACGAGGCATCAAATCGAGATCCTTAAAACTCATACAGAGGTGCAGAGATATAAATGTCGATGTATCAATAGTGTTTGACTGCATGTCGCACCAGAAAATGGCGGAAAATCTACATCAGGTATATAGACGCTGGCGACCTGAGCATTATTACCGACCTCTACTACTAACACCAAACCAGTACCAAACTAAGAGTAAGTGGACGGCGCAACGTCTAACAAATGGCAATACAGAAAGGTGTCTGACAAATGTTGCGTTCTATTACACAAGATTTAATCTGAAACTATTTTCAGAGAAGCTCTTGAGGGCAAAATATAGGCATCAAGATGAACGGTAAAAATTAGCAACCTCCGCTACGCAGACGATACCGCGGTAATACCCCACAACCTCACAGGTGTACAAAAAGCTATGTATCTTATCGTGGCACGTAGCCAGCGTTTCGGCCTCTTCGCGATCGCCACAAATCTTTAGTATTGATGCGAACTGTCAAGGAAAGAAAACTGCAATAGAAAGTTCACGGCAAAAGATCAATAGGACAACGCCAGAATTCATGGCTGAAAGATCTGAGGAGATGACTCCGACAAACATCAACAGAGATTATCAGGGCTGTAGTTTCTCGAGCCAAAATAGCTAATTGGTTCGCCAACCTCCACAGGGAGACGGCGCTATAAAGAGAAGTAGAAGAAATGTTAAGCAAAACTGAACAAGTTTAAGGAAAGATAAAAATAAAGCAAAGTTGATCTGTACAAATCTTAGATCAATATATTTTTAAAATAACCGTTTTGGATTTTGGGCAGTTTTCATGGACCAGTGGGAATTAAACAAATGACAGTAGGACTCTGATCATCAGTCGACCATACAAAAAACCTGATCTAAATTTCATTGTGAAATTTAATAATGATAGAAATAAATCTTTTACAAACTAACGTGCCTAATACATATACGAGATATGATCATTAAATTTCGCGGGTTGTAGAAGTCCAACTGTCAAAGTTTTGTCGTTGTTTTGTTGATAGATATTTCTCCAAATATATGCTGACAACTGCAAACATATTAGTTATTTAGTTTATTGCTAGATGTCAATAAGGTTATGTGTGCTTTGGTGTCACGACGATATTCTACTAGTGTAAAAAATGGAACAAAGGATGTGCATTAAGTTTTGTGTTAAAAATAAAATGTAACACAGTGCTGGACATGTTAAAAATTGCTCTTGGTAAAGTAAAACAAGCTTTAAATGGTACAAGCGTTCACAAGAGGGCCTTGAAGATATTGAAGTTGACGAGCGTCTTGGGCGTCCTATTAAATCAATAACTGATAGTAGCGTCGAAAAGATGAAGAAAATACTTATGGACAATCGCCGATTCACTATCAAAAAACTTACAAAAGATGTTGGCATTTTATTTGGCTAATGCTAAGCTATTAAATCAGATCTTGTGGGCATGTGACGAGTGGCAGCAAAATTGAATCCCAATTTGATGAATTTCGATCAAAAGCAGTGTTGAATTGACGCGCCCAGGAGCTGCTTAATAAAATCAACGACAATCGAAAATTGCTCAAACAAATCATAACTGGTAACAAAAAATGGATGTCTGGATATGACGTCAAAACTAAAGCCCAATCGTCCCTATGAAAGCTTCCTGAAAAGCCAAGAGTTTGCGCGGTTCGCTAGATTATTAAGGTTCTACTCATTGATTTCTTCGACATCAATGGCAGAGTGTACTATGAGTTTTTGCTACCAAGTTGTATGGTCAATAAAGAGTACCACCTAGAAGTTTTACGCCGTTTACGTTAGTGATGGGCGTTCCAGCTACAATGTGATGGAGTTACTCGACATACCAAAAGCGCTAAAAAGTAGCCGTACCAGCGCCAGGCATTTATTGTATACGGATATGATGAACCATCCATATTCCATAGGAAAATAATAATTAAATTAATAGTTCACTATTGCCATCTTTAATACGATAGCCAACTTAACGAAACAAGTAATAAAAAACATAACTTTCAATAAGCAGTTTTCCATAGCAGCAATATTTGTTTTAAATAAAAACAAATGAACAAGCAAGCCAACTAGTAGCGATACGATTAATAATTTAACAACCGTGGCGAACGAATGTCTGCATCTGCATTCACACACAGTGAAACTGGGTTGGAAGTGTTAGCCTAGCATTTGTAGCGTGTGGCACAGTAGGCACAGAAGTAGTGTTGGAGCTATTGGTACGGTTAGGCACGTTGGCCTGGCACTATTATCGTTACTCTTTTACTTTTAGTTGCTTGTGTAACTAGGCAACATCGGCAACATGTCGCCTGTTGTAGCGCTACACAAAACGAGCTTTACAAAGTAGCGGTTACACGAGTAACGATAGATCGCTAGTTTACGTGAAAGCAATCTAAAGAAAACGTCTGAATTTATGGCAAGGCATCTCCTGGTGATTGCTCCACGATAATGCACCTGCGCACACTTTGTAGTTTGTTCGTAAATTTTTTGGCAAAAATAAATACTGCTATGATTCCGTATTCAATGTGTTCATCCGAAATGGCATCCTGTCACTTTTTTCTATTCCTGCGCCATGGAAGGGCGACGTTTCGTCGATATTCACAAAATCAAGACAGAATCGCTAAAGCAATTAAACGCCCTACCAAAAATTGAATTTCAGACTTGCTTCAAAGAGTTGGGAAATGCTAAAAGAAGTGTACGAGGGCTGCTGTTAAATTTTCGGGATAGAAGAAGACAAAAACATCAAGAAATAAAATAATACTTTATTTGTTTTCAAAATAGACCTCTTCACACTCTCTACATTTTTCATGCGAAAAAACCAATCATCAAAGCATTTTTTCCACTCAGAAGATGGTACACTTGAAATCTCATTTTGAAACGCTTGTACTGCATCTTCTGGAGATGAAAATAGTTTGCCACGTAGTCAATTTTTTAATTTTGGGAAAGTAAAGAAATCATTAGAACTTAAATCAGGACTATATGGAGGATGAGACAACAATTCTTCCTTTTGACTGCTCAAATAGTGTACTGTTTGTTGCGGAGTTTTGGAACTGGCATTGTCATGGTGTAGAATGATGCGTCGCGTCGTATTTTTTCCCAATTCAATGATAACTTGTTATAAACAACTGGTTGTATACCATTCTGCATTAATAGTTTACGATCTTCAAGTGGAATAGTAGCGACATGCCTAGTTTTTGAGACAAAAAAAGCTACCATTTTCTTAGAAACACTGCGGCAGCGAGTAACTTTTGTGGGTTTGATTCCATCTTCAAACACCCAAACAGACTGCTGTTTCGTTTCTGGTTGAGCCTTCGCTCAATATTTACTCTGCTATACGAGTCTATGTGTGGTCATTCACATGTCATATAATACTCTATATGGTTTCCCCACATAATCATATGTAAACCACGGAATTAATCCTACCTTACTCAATTTCTCTATACGTAACATGATGATCTGACATTATCATATTACGTACAGCATCAATGTTTTCAGCAGTTTTAGATGTCATTGGTCGACCTGCACGAAATTCATCACTAATATAGCTGCGGCCACATTTAAACTCTTGGTACCATCTAAATACAGTTGTCCTTGAAGTGCCTCTTCACCAAAGGCAATTTTCAAATCTTCGAACCTCCTTTTCACTTAATAAAATTAAATCATTGCTCGAAAATGTTCTCTATTTAATTTCTTTTTTATTTAAATTCTCTATTTAAATCCAAATAATTTTGAAAATTTGCAGTAACGAAACGATTTGATATATTTACAATCTGTCACTTTTGTTTGACAACTAACAGATCAACCTTCATGTCGCTTTATAGGATAATAATCACTTACGTACAGTGTTGCCACATCCCAAAATTTTAACAGCATCCCTCTATTACGTCCAATGAGGATTATTAACATTAAGGAATAAATAAAGATTATTCGAGAAAAATGATAATTCCGCGTATTATTTGATCGTACCTCGTACAAGCAATAAATCATTAGAATTAGGAAGTATTGTAATGCACATGTGTTGCATTATTATGACATATTGCATTATTCAGAACGTGAGTAATATTCATCACATGCATCGCACAAAAAATGTTAAATAGTTCATAGATACCGATATTATTGACTATAAAAAAATAAATACAATTTGATATTATGTATTAAAAAAAACACCCAGTAGATTTGACTGCTTTACATACATATATTTTTTTTTTACTTTGAAACAACAAATTCACCAAAAATCTAAATTTACGCATATTCAAAATAAGTACGTTTGCGATAATCAAATAACGTCCATGAAATTTTTTCTATTTAAATAAATAATCAATAAATAATGCATAAACTAAATTTTACTATAAATTTGTTCGGAGTGGTTGCGACGATATCAGTTACAAGTATTTCTTTCAGAATCTAACAAAGAAGTATTTTTTTTAAATAAATTTTGAATTTCGAATCAACAACATGATAACTGCAGTATTTTTAATTTTTGCTTTGAGCGCGGTAAGAAATTTGTTTTATCTATAGAAAACTTTCTATAACTATTCTATAGATAGTTTTATCTATAGAAATATTAATTAATTTTTTTTTTTTTGGAACCATAAATGTGGAGTTAAAATTATTAACATATGAAAGCGTGTCAATCTGAATATCAAAAATTTAATTGAATAAGATATGTAAGTGAAATGTGTCAAAATAGGAAATTAATAATTAAATTAAATATATAATGTAAATACATATTCGCTTTTATATGTTTTTAATTATTCTATCTTTACTGTACCTATATTTAATATATCTAACATTGCTATACGCACAACCAATTGTGGCAATTCTATTTTTGCAAATGTGTAGCGGATACACCAGTAGCAGGCAAAATAAGAAATAAAAATGTGGACTTAAAAAATTTAAACAAGATAGGTTTATATGAAAAAGGCTCTTATAACCAAAAATTTTTTTTTCTTGTATCCACAGTATTTATTGTTTTTTTAAATATTTTAAAATAAAATTTTAATAAAACAAATACAATAGGGTCCATTAATTCAAAAATATAGGCGCGCCCGACTTTTTATTTTAAACAAAGCAACTACACCGTACAAAACCGTACTTAAATATTTTAGGAACCGTACATTTTATTCTACAATACATTTGTCTCTAATATTTTTATAATTGATTTATGATGTACAAGATGTAGGGTTGAATAGGATGCGTTTGTGTGTCTAAAGACCATTTACTTAAATTAAATCAAAGTAGACACTTGGTACTAGATCAGAATTTATTTAAAAAAAAAAACCGCGGAATTAACATTCAAGAATATTTTTCAATGGGTTAAATACTAAACACATTTGTACTATTACATATATTATTCTGTACTGTATAACTTCCAAACCAAAAATGCCACTGACGTGAAAATGATTGGGGGCGTCATTTTAATTGTTGAGGGGGGGATGTGCTATTACTCAATGGACATCCTTGCGTCACTCCATTCATCCTTGCCTACTTCTTATATTCCTGATTAATCCGTCAGATATATCCCCACTATCCACGTTACTTCATAATTTATTTCTTATTATTTTATAGTTTTTTTTTATATTTTCTCTAATTATCATTTTTAACTTTAATTGCTGATAAAATAACAGATTCACTATAAAGCGTATGTAAAAAAGAAATAAACTTTCCGGGACTCAGCTAGCACAATATCAGTAAATTTTTAATAAACTGTTAAATTTATTCAAATATTCGAGACACGTTAAAAAATGTTCAATAAAAAAAATTGCTCTTAAATATTGATATAAATAAATTTTTAATATAAAAATATAACAAAAATTTATCTCGAATTCTCGTCTAAAGATAAGTACAACCCTGATATGAGTTTAAAAAAATATTATAATTTTAAATTCTTCTAAATGAAAAATGCTTAGCTTAATTTGTTTCTAAAGTATATATTATTCTATTTAATAAATTTAAGTTTATTGAAATAAAGTATTAATTTAAAATATTTTAAATAAAGTATAAATTTATTTCTTGTTACATTTAAACGATTTTAGCTGACACAGCAGATATCTCGGCTATTATTAGAGATATGACAAAATGTGATACAATAGACAAGTTGGTCTACATTTAATTTGCTATTATCTGTCATAGCCAAAAAAACTATACACCATTAAATAGATTAGATTTAACAAATACATTCAAAATTTTAAATAGAATGTGCCCAATTTTATAGCGTATTTCTAAAACTGAAAAAATCCTCGTTACAATGGTATATCACATGTCATATGATATATCATTGTAAAGAGGTTTTTTTTGCAGGTTTAGAATACGCAATAAAATTGGGCACGTTCTATTTAAAATTTTGATTATGTTCAATTGTGTTTTGCTACGGCAGATAATAGAAAACTAAAATAGAATAAATGTTACATGCTAATAAGTCCAAGATATCTGTTATGACAGCTAAAATCAAACAGACTATATACTTCTTCATATTGAAAATTAATTTAATAAAAATAGTAATTCAAAATAAGTTAATAAGTCAAACACTTGAAGTTTTTAATTTATATTAACATGCACCTAAATTCAATGACCAGAGAAACGTATATTTCCACTGATTTTCATAAACTTGATACATAAATTTAAATACAATTATTCCAAGTTATATACTTAACATTATCACTTGGTATATTTTAGTAGAAATATATTTGCTATCTTAAATAAAAAATTACAAACACTATATTTTAAAATTTAAATTGCCTCATCTAAATTAAATTATAACAACTGAACAAGTAATATGTATACAAAGTGAGCTGAAATATCAGCTAAACTAATATTTTATTTGTTCTGTTCTAATAATTATACAAGTACAACCTAAAATTTATATTGTTTCTTAAAATACCTCGATTTTCATATATGTACTAGAAGTTTCGACAAGTCGTCTATTCAATTCAATTGGATCAATAATTGTTACGAGCAACAATTGATTAGCATAAAAACGTACAAATATAAATGCGCAACAAAAAACTATACAAATAAGTACACATAAAAAAATTAATTATATTTCATCAATTTTCTCCACATTCTCTATTTTTCCATTCCCTCTTAGTTTTCATTAAATTTTCCCTGACCCTCATCTGTTTTTTAATTTTAGAAGGAAGAGCGATTTATTCTCCCCCCGCCTCTCTCATTCCATACCAACCCCTTGCATTCTTCTACCCAGTAATTAATATTTCACCTTCTTTACCACATACTCTATATAGTCTTCCACTCTTTCTCATACAATACCTATTTCCTTTCTCCTCACTTCCACATCTAAATCTCGCAATGATTGTTTTATCCCCCATACTGATTTCAGATATTAAATACTCTGGCATACTTTCTTACACTCTTATCCACATATATCTACTCTTCATTATTCTTTCATCCCTCTCTTGCTTCTCCACATCCTTCATGTTCTCTTTTTTCATGATTATCATTATTCTTGCCTTCCATTATCTTATGAAGCTATCAGTTTAATGACCATCCTATCCTTTCATATGTTTTTTTTCTATTCCCATACCACACATTGTTACACTCTCCTTTTCTTACTTTATTTATTCTTACTTTATGCATTTAATATTGGGTTGCAAATTACCATAAAAAAATTGTCTAAAACAGAGTTTCTCAATCTTCTTTATATCGATCTTTTTGCATCAAGCCTCCATGTTTGTAGATTCAAATTAAATAATTCCAGGCTAAGACCGCATCTAAGTACACCTATTTAACACGGTATCAATTTCCTCCATCATCAATTGCCTCTCATATCTCACTTGAACCCATTCACACCACACTTATACCTATTTAGATCTTCAAGTACAATTTCATTTGGCGTCGATTTCTCTACCTCAATTATTCTTTTCATACATCCTACTTGGACCCTCTATACATCTTTTCTCTCACTCACTGCCCATACTTCAGGAGCATACATCAACATACTCCTTACATATACCTCCATAATCCTCAATCTCATATTCACTAACTCACCAAATCTCTTCACATACTGATCGCATTTGCTCTATCGCACCTTTGGCTTGTTATTCTCATCATCCTCATATGCTATTTGCTTGATGCGATGTAGTTCAACATGTATCCCAAATATTTGTACGTGAAATTTATAATTTCTAAGATGTGAAGATAGGGTGGCGATGAAGATAGGGAAGCTATAAAGATAGAGAAGATAGGGTTCTTCTAATCTATGAAGACAGGAAGCGTCTACGTTTTTTTTTTTCAACCTAACAATTTTATTGTGTCTACTTTAATTGGTTGTTTCGATATTTTCAGAATTAAATGTTCTTTGACTTTTATTTAATATTTTATTTTGCCAAAAAAACAACATTCATTGCATTCGTTTTTATAATATTCAATTATATAGAATAATTAGTCACTTATTTTATGACTTTTTCCAGAACAATAATAAATTAGTATTTCAAATATTTGGTGAAGTTTCTGGTTATTTTGTATAGTAACCCAAGCATTCACCATTTATTCTAATTTTAATTACAAAATATGATTTTTGTTGATACTGCTTTTAAAATATACTTTTTACGTTGTGTTAAAGGAATTTGTTTCAATTATTTTCAACATTAAAACACAGAATAGATTATAGCCATGCGGAGAAGAATATCTTTCTTTGCTATACAAGACTAATTTGTATTTTCCATGCATTTTTCATTTCTAACATAATACTCTTCTTCTTCTACAAGCGACTAGGATGTCTCCTATTTGCTTTGGCTAGTAAGTTTTTTTGTGAGGATATCCAGCTTTCTATCCATCTCTTGAGGTTGTCCAAATAGTCTTCTTCCCATGGGTCTACTGCTTGTACAAATGTGAGCTAGGCTTTCCTTCTTCCATCCTGCCAACATGGCTATTCCACTCTCTCTTTCTAACCCTACTTCACTTGACTATGTCCTGCACTTTGCATTTTTATCTTATGGATCACTTGTTTGATTGTCACGCAGCTATTGATCTTAATATTCTCATTTCAATGGAGCGTCCTTTATGGTTTGTCACCTTGGTTTCGATTTTGGTTTCAAAGGCATTTGTCAGTATGGAGCAAATCATGGCCTTATATATTTTCATTTTTCCTTTGGTGTTCATATATTTATTCATCCGCATGACATCTCTTAGTCTCATCTCACATCCTCTGTTTTGTAGAAATTTCCAATTGAATTTGAAGGCAGTTTTACGGAATTCGTATAGTAGCGATTGTAGGTTATCTTCGTTATTTGCGATGAGCACGGTATCATCTACGCAGCATACAATATTAATGCTGGCTTTCCCCATGTTGTAATCTTTTTGCTGCTTTATCTCGGTTATTATCCGATTCATTATAAGGTTTAACAGAAAGGGACGCAGAGAATCTCCCTGACTGATGCCATCACTAACCTTGATCATATCGGTTAGACCCTCAGTACTTAGTATTGGTGTTTTTTTATTAATTCCTGCAATGATCTTCTCTGGACAATTTTCCTCTCACAATATACTTAGTATATATGTGTTCCGCATTCGATCGAACACTTTCGTCAGGCGACAAAACACAAGTGTGCAGGACTGTTAAATTCAGTCAATATAGCGTCTGTAGTACTTCAATAATTTAAGTTTATCTGATATAAATATTTCTAATAGAATGCAACGTTGTGAGGTCTCAAGTTAAAACGTTTTCTTGCAATTATATAAAGGATGATATAGAAGAACAGTACTTTTTTTAAGGTTACTTGTTGATTCCACAAATTTGAAATTGAGCCACATTAGCCATGTTATTCATTTGGTTTAGTTACAAGTTATACTATTATGCAATACATATATTAAGCGCTAATTTACGTTCTAATTACTTTTTTTCAGGTAAGCGCTCAACAGACGGACATAATGGCAACAGACCCCAATACACTCATAAATCAGTGTGTCAGTAGTCGGTCGTTTGATCCTAAGCCGTACCTGAATAATACTTTACAAACGAATCAAATGAAAGCTTCACAGCAAGTAGCGCAAATCATGAACCCCTTCGCTACGACTTTGACGCAATTAGCAGTTACTGCACAAAAAAATAATCAACCTTACGATTTACCAAAACCACAACAAATGAATGGATATTTGCAAACCTGTACGGCTGGTTTAACTACATTAAAAGTAAGTATTATCTGCTTTATCTGCTATTCAATTTTCGACTACATATTCAGCAGATGTTCCCTAAAGTTATCGAAAAGCTTTTCGGCTCATAACATTCAAAACAGAAAACAATTTATCAAAAAAATTTCATTTTCTAATGATATTTCGTAAGAAAGGAATAAACACATAGTTTTCAAAAATTTCTAAACTGTAAAGTTTTAAAACTGGTATGATAATACAGATCACAGGCTTTATAATATAGATCATCTTGTTCATTCATAATGGACGAAATGAATAAATAAATTACAAATAACAAATAAATAGAACCACCATTGATTTGTGTTTAGATCATTAAGATTTTCTTCCTATTAGGCGCGATTCCCTACATTGAATATCTTATTACACATTAACATAAATAACAACCATATGACACGTACTTTGCAGTAATATCTGTCTTTTTTCATTATTTTTTTGTCAAGACATCTAGACATTGCTCGTAATATGCATTAGTCCATTTATTGTTAATGTTTATATATTTTACTTGCATTTTTAACGTTATACAGAGTGGATCAAAAGTTTTTGTTATAAATCCCGTAGAATGTATCATATATCTCGTAGAATATAAAGTACCGGCAAGCAATGACAAAGATTATCTGCATTACCGAGATGCCAATTTCTATACGTTCAAACCATCGCCACTTTGCGCCTAACCCCCATCGCCAGTTGTATTGCATTCACGTGTAATTCCACTACTCACAGCATTCATGCAAAAAAATATAGAAATTTCAATACATTTTTCTTGTCCCACTTCACACAAACCACTTTGCGATGTGGATATCTTCTGCAACTAGCCGTTCATAAATATGCTAGAAATTTTCCGCCGTACCTCAATCAAAAGTTACATCCGTATTACCATTAGGAATTTCATCTTCGGAATTAAAAGACTTTTGTCTTCCTCATTCGTTGTCTTTGGGATTCCATCGATTTTTAACTCTTTATTTTACAGCTACTTATCATAGATTAGCTTTTAATTCAATTATATATATTTATTTAAAGCTAATTCTAGGCCATTTTTAACAGCGATATTATTAATAAAAATGAATAAATTCTTCGGAATGTTTTGGACTAATTTCTTTTTGTTTTCTTTACAATAATGTTTGTTTTATAATATTGTCGACGTTTCTATGTTTGGGATCCTCTTCAGGCATAACAATTGTCATTTAAAATTATTTTATAAAATGTTTTAGTACATAAATCTTTTAGGTATTTAAATTTAAATATTAATTACAATTTTTGATTATATATTGTATGTCAATATAAAATATTTATTTAATAATTTCTTTATAAGTATGTAATTTTTTATATAATATGAAAAATTAATAATTACCTTCATTATAGTAACATTAATAAATACAGAAAATATATAATTATTTGTTATAAGAATATATATAAAGGTGATCTTAATCTTTTTCATGATTCTTCATTAAAATAATGTTTAATAAAAATAATTTTAATGAAATAAAAATATACAGTGTACAAATACTATAAAGTAATTTTATATATAAAAAGGATTTTTCTCAATTAGTGTAACTTTATATATAACAGCAAACAAATAAGTGACATATCTAATTGAAAGATACAAACAAAAAGCAAAAAATTTTACTAACTTTTATTAACATACGTATATACAGTGCGTCCATAAAGTAACGCATAAATTCATTAATAGCTAAATAATCATTAATATTAAAAATTCCCGAAACAGGTCGATTTTTATTTTAATTTACTATTTTTTTAAATAATAATCGAATATACAGGCTAAACTCCCTCCGTCTGATGACGTCATCAACAGTTTGTTTTAATGGAACACGCCATTTGTTTTTTCAATTTCCGGATTTCGCTTGCTGAGCTAATTCCAAAAATGTGTCATATGTTGCTTCAAATTATTACAGCGTGGACAAAAATACAAAATATTTATTCCAGTAATCGGCAATTTTTAGGTACTTCACCAGGCTCATATAAAGAATAATTGTTGAAAACTTTCGCATTTCTTCTTTATTCGTAGGTTTCCATCGTTGGATCCTAGCATGCCGAGTATGAATCTTCTTGTTTTTTTTTTTGTTGTTCTGCGTTTGTATTAGTTTCACGAAGTAGTAATTCAAATATTTCATCATCAAGTAAGGCAATGTATACTTGAAAAGGAGTAAGGTCATTTTTATTGTTGGGATAATCATTATAACCAGGAACTTCGGAAAAAATTATATCCCATCTAAGATGCGAGCAATCGACTTCAACACAATCGTCATTTGTCCCACCAAACATAGAATTCTTGTTTGTCGCTTCCATTACAGTATTATACTCTTCCACTTCACTTAAATCGCCTTCACTGCGACTCGACTCTTCACTGTCACCATCCCATTCAGAACTTGAATCATTAAAATACTCTATTGAACTATCGCTGTCTTTCTCCATATACCTTTTAGCCTCCTCCTCAAGGATCAGCTGAACTATAAGCATGTGTCTAAGACCTTTAATCTGGATGTAACTCTTTCTAATTTCGTTTCTTTTTTTGGAGTTTCGCTTATGTTATTATGTGATAATATATAGGACCGACAGTGCAACACGTGTGATGCTGCCGGTACCAAGGTGAACTGTGAGTGAGCATCGCCAGTGATGCTCATAGCAGCCAACGTGTTAATAACAAATAATAAAATTTTTCCTTTATGTATTAATGTTACTATAATGTAGATAATTAGTAATTTTCATATTTTATAAAAATTACGTAGTTATAAAAAATATTTTATATTGACATACAATATGTAATCAAAAATTGTTATTAATATTTAAATTTAAATACCTAAAAGTTTTATGTACTAAAACATTTTGTTAAATACTTTTAAATGTCAATTTTTTAGTCCTGAAGAGGAACCCAAATATAAGGATCGAAACGTCGACGATATTATAAAACAAACATTATTGTAAGGAAAACAAAAATAAATTAGTCCAAAACATTCCGAAGAATTTATTCATTTTTATAATCATATTGGACGTGAACTTAATTATCAAATTATTAATAAATGTGGTCTAGAGGGTTTCCTTCTTTTACTGATAGCATCCTTTATTTCAAACTTAACAATCTTCCAGCTTTATTGCTATTGCTTTAAAGCAAGACGGATTTCTTCCGTTAAACTTTCGTACGCTAGAACTAGAAACGTGCTCCATCAAGAATTGATGCAATAGAGAAAACGATTTTTATATACTAGAAATTCAGCCCAAGTTGGAATCAATATCCCCTCATACCGTGTTCTCCCAAAAACTGTTAAAGTGAATTTCTGAATCAGGCCATTCAGCATGTTTTGAACAGATGAAGCCACATCATCAAATAATATAAATAATGAAATTTTATTATGCCCTTTTATAGTTGCAACTCCAAGAACCAGTAGCACAGATCAATGCCATTGTTCAAAAATTGACTGCCAATCAGAGTTGTAAATCGACTACAAATCCGGATCCAATCTCCAGTGCAATTTCATCCGTCGTTGGAGTTTTTGGCGGTATTTTGAATGGAGTTGTTGGAGGTGTTTCTTCATTGGTATCTGGCGCCACAAGTGCTGCTCTTAATGTTGGTGCAGGTAAATCTTAATTTTTAAACAATACATAAGGCATTTAAAACAGTTACACATGACAACAGTTTTAAGACTATAAAAAAGTTGTTCGTAAACAGATAAAAAGTAACTATGAAATGTATAAGCATAAATTCGCGCTAACAATGGTCATATTGTTGAAAAGAGGGAGAGGGTAGCATTTTTGTTTGTTTTTCGTGGGAAATGGACAATCATCAAATAAAGAAGCGTGCCCGGTGCACGAAATAGTATGGAATTTGCACTCACTCAACTCCAATCCCCACTGGATTTGTATAAATTAAGAGACTGAAGAATTTATTATAGGAAACTTTAGAATTTATCATCTTCTTTAGCCTGGGACTGGTAGTGAGCTTAGAGGAAAGATATGCTACAGCGTTCACTTTACTGCCAAGGAAAACCTGGTTTGTTTGTTGGTAGAAAAAATTGAGAACTTGACTTTGTACTTCTGGTATTACTTGCTTGGCTGTGCACGTTGGTGTTTGTTGACCTGAATTAAACAGAGAATAAGAGTATTGCGGGACATTGTGTTCAGTTTTTGTTTTTTGTTTGTTTTTCGATTTTTTTTTTCTTTTTTAGATATTCTTTTTTGTCTTTTCAATTTTTATATAATATCGGTGAAGGAATCATCTGACGGCAAGGGGGATTGATTCAAGGATATCTTGGACGTCTTCAATGGTTTGAATAATTCGAGCTGGCGGATGAGGGAAGGGTCTTCGTTTACTGCCTTAGTAACTGTCTTTCCAGTAGAAGAGTTCTGTAGTTTATCAGTGGCCTGATACAAGTTTTCTAAGTGTGATGCAGAGTTTTCGGCTGACAGTCCCTGAAACGTCCTCGGCGTGTGGAGATCCGATTAGCGTGTTTGCGCACCTTGAAAAGAGTATTGTTTAAAACAGAATTCCAGGGCTTTAAGTATAGCATTTTGTACTTGATCGAGCTGAATAAGCATACAGTTCGACAAAATTGAAATAGTAAACATTACGTGTATGAAAACATTCATTTAAATTACATTTTTAAAGCATTAGTCAGTACCGGATTTTAACCGAACCTAAAATCCTTTACTTTTTAACAAAATTAAATATTTAATTAAACCAAGAGACATATTAAATTTAAATTCATTTAATATTTAAACTTTGAAATATTTAAGTCTACTGTCTATTAAATGTTTTAAAAATGAAGTTTCTAAATAATAAAATCTGAATCTGCCACTAACATAGTTACCCGACACAAATATTTAACTATCAAGTTAAATATTTGTTTCAAGTTAAATAACTTATTTTCCAAAATTAAATTACTTTGCACTTTAATCTCCATTTTTTTTAATCTTGCTCAATCTTGTTGAAACCAAATATCTTCGACACTTATACCAACCGTTTGAGGCACAAAAAACTTGATTATCAGGTGCCGATACCGCGCGCCATTGACTGTTTGTGAATTTCCGGCAACGTCTTTGAAGAAAAAATGCTCCAGCCCAAAATCTATACCAAACAGTGACACTCCAAATACGACACGTGTGCTTGTTTACGAAGCCATTAATTAATTAGACCAATTGGAAGTGTTTTTACTTACCACGTATAGTGGACCTCATCACTGAAAATTATTTTGTTTTGGAAAACTTACCTTCCATTTGCTGTTGTTCAATAATCCAATTGACTAACTCCCTTCGCTGTGCATGGTTTGCAAGCTTGAGTTCTTGAGTCAGCTAGATGTTGTAAACATGAAAACGCAAATCTCTTTTGTACTTCTTGCAATCTTGATTTCTTGAACACGATGCCGAATTGATGTTCCCGGTGTCTCGGGTACATTCTGGCAAAGTCGTGATCTGTTGAACGTTTCTACTGAACGACCTGACCGAATACGTGTGGATCGACGCAGACCCTTTGAATTTTTCAATTATTCTCTTCAAAGTTGAAGCACTTGGGACATTTTGTCTTCCAAAAATTGGTCGCAATTTGCGAAGCGTGGCAATCAAGCTTCAATAATGTTGAACAATAAGAATATGTTCTAGTGTAGAATAGCGACCCATTTTTATTAATGGCGAACTGTCTGTTAGCGTACTGTTATAGGGGGTTCACTGCTAAAGTACAACAGAAAAAATAGAGTCAAATTTAAATTTTACGCACTTACTGGGACGCTCTTACCCTAAAAATTGCAAAACTATTAAAAACGTGACAAAGTCGCCTTATATTAAAGACGGGACTAATGCCATTAGATGCATAATGGAAAAGTACTACATCTATTCAAAATTTTGCATCTACCTTGTACTCGATTTTCCATTGTTAGATTTTCCATGTGTGTAACAACCAAATTGGAAAAATTAAATATGACGAATTTCAAATGTATTTTTATAAATTTTACATATTCAACAATTCTTATGATTTTATCGGTACTGAATTTAATGCAAATGTGTTGTTTGCAAATTCTCGTAATGTATTTTTATATAAATCTTCAGCATTGTTTTTCATTCTTGCTATTAATGAACATATTAAAAAAATTAAGTTAGGTTGTAAAATCATAAATGTCTATCAGCAAGGCTTAGTGAAAAAGACTAGCCTAAGTAAAAGTCAATATTCAGCGACACTAAAAACATTCTTATTTCCATCGAATCGACAAGAATGAGTTCTATTATGCGTAGTGAACATGAACGTAGCATTTTCTATGAGGATAATAAGCACAGAAAAAAGTTTTGTTACTCTACCTTCTAACTGTCTCAGTAACATTAACAGTTACAAGAACAGTTACAGTAACAGTTACAGGGACCGTTCAGTAATAGTTAGTCTTAAATAACTTTTTGTAATAAATGCACTTAATTAGTACATTTCACATAATAAAGTACATAAACGATATTTATATTTGTCAATCAAGTATTTGTGTTGAAATTATATTTGATTATTTTTGGCTTTTATAATATTTCTGACGCATATCTATTTTATGGTGAAACATGTATGAATAGCAAATTCTCGTAATGTATTTTTATATAAATCTTCAGCTTCGTTTTTCATTTTTGCAAATATTGAACATATTAAAAAAATTAAGTTAGATTATAAACTCATAAATGTCTATTAGCAAGTCGTAGTGAAAAAGACTAGCCTCAGTAAAAGTCAATATTCAGCGGCACTAAAAACATTTTTATTTCCATCGAATCGACAAGAATGACTTCTATTATGCGTAGTGAACATGAAAGTAGCATATTCTATGCGGATAATAAACACAGTAACAGTTTTGTTACTTTACCCTCTATAAGTTTCAAAACATTTACAGTTACAGTTACAAGCACAGTTACAAAGACACTTACAAGAACAGTTACAGTCACCGTTACAGTAACAATAAGAGTTACAGGGACCGTTCAGTAACAGTTACAGTCTTAAATAACTTTTTGTAATAAATGCACGTAATTAGTACATTTCACATAATAAAGTATATAAACGATTTCTATTTCTCAAAGTATTTGTGTTGAAATTATATTTGACTATTTTTGGCTTTTATAATATTTCTGACGCATATCTATTTTATGGTGAAACATGTATGAAATAGCAAATTCTCGTAATGTATTTTTATATAAATCTTCAGCTTCGTTTTTCATTTTTGCAAACATTGAACATATTAAAAAAATTAAGTTAGATTATAAACTCATAAATGTCTATTAGCAAGTCGTAGTGAAAAAGACTAG